>ONZH01007015.1:0-293349 GCA_900303285.1 Rhinella marina | reverse complement strand
TTCCTCATAAGTTACCATGGCATTGACCTGTAGTTCTGAGCCTTTGTTAGGTCAAGCATGCTCAGTGTGTTGCTATCAGTTCTCTAGCTAAATGTCAGTGTGCTCGAGGGGGTGTGACTGGACTGTGATATCAAGCAGCCAATCAGTAAACATCAACACTCATGAACAAGCAGAAACTCACAGCAGGAAAGCGAGGGATTGTGGGGATTGTAGTTTTTGTGAGGGAAGATCAGGAGCCATTATACTCTGTGTGCTTGCAGGCTCACACAGGAGCTAGACAAATGGATTACAAGGTAAAATGAAGCACTGGTTATATGTACAGGTATGGGTTCTGGTTGTGTCACAGCTTGCAGTCTTAATGCGGTTTTTCAAAAAATAAGTTACTTTACCGGAATACCCCTTTAGGCTTCATTCACACGACCGTATGTGTTTTGCGGTCTGCAAATTGCGGATCCGCAAAAAAAACGGATGACGTTCCGTATGGCATCCGTGTTTCCGTTTTTTTTGCGGATCCATTGTAACAATGCCTATCCTTGTCAGCAAAACGGACAAGAATAGGACATGTTCTATCTTTTTTGCGGAACGGAAATACGGACATACGGAAACGGAATGCACACGGAGTACCTTCCGTTATTTTTGCGGACCCATTGAAATGAATGGTTCCGCATACGGTCCGCAAAAAAAACGGAACGGACACGGAAACAAAATACGGTCGTGTGAATGAAGCCTAAAGGACATGTAGTTTGTCTGAAACGCGTTTACAGTTGGAGTGCTGTGATTATTTGTATGTGCTTGCTGTACTCAAGAATAAAGGATCATCACAGCTTTTAAGAACGGTGCTGGTTTTCACTTTGTGGATCATCATGGACCCGTCTGAATACACATATGTTGTAAAGGTGGAGAACATGGTCAGCACACAGACGTGAATCACTGATCCTACAGTGAAGGCGCTGTGGCTTACAGTTGGGGTCCAGGGTAGGTGACCCCCCACCAATCATCCATTGACATAAATTCAATATAAATTCCTGGAAAATCCTGTTAGGAGGCTATATGCCAAACCTCAATTAGGGGTTGAATACTTTTGCAAAACAAACGGTTTACACACACAATAAAATGTCTTTACTCTGGCATCGATAGGACTCGAAAGGCGATGGATTACCAGGTGTCAGATCTAATAATTTCATGCTATGGTATATATACAGTATATTCAGGAGTCTGGCGGGTACAGGATGACTCTGCAGTTATTGTACACCGGTCACCAGCATGCCGGGTGACATTGATACACACAGGTTAGGATGACGGTGTCATTAACCCTGTAGGTAAGTCTGTATATATTTGAGTACACTTAGAGCACATCCACATGGATAAATTTTCTGTAGCCGATTTTCCGATGCAGATTTTTCCGCAAATCCACTGAAAGAATTGACGAGCTGCCGATTTAAAATCCGCACCTCTTGTCAATTTCCGCAGTGCATGGATGAGATTTGTTAAAATCTTATCAACTTTTCTGCTTCGGTAATATGAGGCAGATCTTCCACTCGCAAATCCACATTGGACATCAACGGTGTATCCACCACGTGTTTGTGGGCACTTAACCCCTTAGCGAAGTTGGGTGTAAAGATGGAGCTGGCGGCTAGGCCGACATCATATCTGGTTGGTGCCTGCAGGTTTACATAGCAGGCATCTGCAAGCAGTGTCTACGATCGGAGACAGCGCCGATCAAGCACACAATCCCTGAGATGCTGTGGACAATTGTGACCATAGCATCTGAGTGGTCAATTTAGAGGGGGGGAGGGGGTCTCTCCGCTGTTTAATTGTGCGATTGCATTTTTTTTCACAATTCCAACCCCATTAATAATTTCTTTCGAGCTTCCCAATACATTGTATGGAATATTTAATGATGCCGTAAGAAAGTACAACTTCGGGTTTATGCACACGACCGTATGTATTTTGCGGTTCCGCAAAAAAACGGATCCATAAAAAAAAAAATACGAAACGTCCGTAGTGCATTCCATATTGCGGACAGAACCTTGTTACCGTAATCCGGACAAATAATAGGACGTGTTCTATCTTTTGGCGGAAACGGACATACGGAAACAGAATGCATACAGTTTTTTTTTTTTTGCAGACTCATTGAATTAATGGTTCCGTATACAGTCCGCAAAAAAAACCACACGGAAAGGTCACCGGAAAGAAATAAATTTGGTGTTGCATGAGAAATCCTCACAACAGCTATGTGGGATGGAAAATTTAAAAAAAAGTGGATGAACTCCTCGAGGTGTGGGAGTAAAAAACAAAACGACCCCTACATAAAACTATTACATTTCTATCCTGTACAATGAGCAGCTTAAAAAGAAAAGAAAGAAACACTAAAATTGCTGTTTTTTTTATTCATTCCACCACACCTCCCAAACAGCTCAAAATGTACCCCAAAATGGCACAGATCAAAATTATCACTCGTCCTGGAAAAAAAAACAAGCCTTGTGGACATGGTCTGTTTTTTTTATGCACCTAGCTGGTAAAGGAGATGTGGCGAAAAATGCAACATTCTGCACCAAAATCACAAGACAATTCTGGCAGAGTTGGTAAAAAAAAAAAAAATTAGAGAAAATTGTCTAGACCCGCACCAGATTTATCAGAGGGGCTCAGGCTGGTGCAGGGAGAGAGAATCAAACTAAAGTACACCGTCTACATGACTAGTGAATCTGCACCACTGACTTCTGTTTGTGTTGTGGGCATGCTCTGTGACCTGTGCAGAGGTCATTATGCAGGGAGGGAGAGGAGGCGAGCTGTGACTATCACCTATTGTGAATGGTGGATCCTGAACAGGAAGTATCAGCCGAATTTTACTGGCCAGAGTGAAAATGGCAAGATGCGTTAAACAGTACGGTCTTGATCTGAAGACATGTTCTTTTTAAAGAGGACCTTTCACCACTCCTGACATGCCTGTTTTAATAGCTTCATGCATTCCCCATGTAATAACAAGTCTGGAACATCTATCCTTATGTCTGTATGTTGTGCCATTCCTTTATTATTTCTACTAGAAGTTATGAATGAATTGCTAGCAGTCTGCAGTAAGGGTACAGAGGGGAGGTAACCAGTTGGGGGGGTGTACCTGCACAGACTGACTCTATCCAATCATGCTGGCCATGTTCCAGACTGTGCAGGTACACACCCCCAACTGGTTACCTCCCTCTGTACCCTTACTGCAGACTGCTAGCAATTCATTCATAACTTCTAGTAGAAATACTAAAGGAATGGCACAACATAGAGACATAAGAATAGATGCTCCAGAATTGTTATTATATGGGGAATGCATGAAGCTATTAAACAGGCCTGTCAGGAGTGGTGAAAGGTCCTCTTTAAGATGAATATTACATGAACCGAGCTTCGGCCTAAATTAAAAAGATGGATGATAATTTAGTTAATAAAGCTTTTTATTTGAAGATGCTGCTTCCAAAAAAGCATTAACGGGTACCAAAAACTTCCCATGAGTTCACTTCCTGCTAGTCCCATAAATACACGGATATTCCTGGTGCCATAACACAAAGTCTGGAATAGGTCAACGACTGAAGTGTGAGGAGAACTGTACAACTTATCAAGAGGACAGGTTTTATTCCAGCACTGCCACCACATGCTTCTTCTTCTCTGGTATGATGGGCACTGTGCCCTCTTTGCTGTGTTTGCGCCGATTCAAATCCCTGGAGAAAAAAAAAAGTCATAAAAATGAATAAAGTGAAAAAGTTTCATCTTATGTAATAGATACATCTATCATGAACTAAATAGTTAAAGGGGTTTTCCAGGATTTTACTATCTGATCGGTGGGGGTCCGACAACTAGAACCCCCGCTGATCAGCTGTTTGAGAAGGTACCAGGGCTCCTGTGAGCGACGCTGCCTTCTCCCCGCTCACCAAGCACAGCGCCGTACATTGTATAGTGGTTGTGCTTGGTATCGCGCTCAGCCCCATTCACTTGAATGGGGCTGAGCTGCTCTTTGGCCATGTGACCGATGAACGTGACATCACTGGCCTAGGAAAATCTAAGAGAAGGCCGCAGCGCAAGCGCACATGGGAGCGACAGTGCCTTCTCAAACAGCTGACTGGCGGGGGTCCTGGGTGTTGGACCCCCACCGATCAGATACTGATGACCTTTCCTGAGGACAGGTGATCAGTAGTATAATCCCGGAAAACCCCTTCAAAGAGGTTGGGCCAAGTATTAAAGCTATCCCCGGGACCGGGATAACTGATCGCAGGAGGATTAACTGCTAGGACCCCACTGATCTTGAGAATAGGGGGTCCTATATTTCAGTCCTTGAAAGAGTGGCCCCCGCAGTATTTGGCCACCACTGCTGACCCACCCATCTCACAGTATGTGGCGGCACAGAGTGTACGTACTTCTTGCGGCGAGCTTCCTTCATGACGCGCTGCTCCAGGATCTGGCTGTATATGGGCTTGGGGAGGTGTCGGTGGCGGGCGATTCTCTTGATCTGGGGGTGATGCTTGAATTTTTCCTTCAGTTTCTGGTTGTAGTTCTGCGCAGCCTTCTCTCGCGGTGATAACTGGAAGAGAACCACACAAGTGTCACACACAGAGAGAGTACTGACACATGAAGAGGGACCCGACGTCAGGTCCCCGGGACTAAAGGAAAATATCTGTCATCTACTGACCTAAAGGAAAATCAGGACTAGATGCCTGCAGAAGGAAGAACAGAACTAGAGCGGACCCTGCAGCCACACTTAGGGTATATTTAGCAGATTTTTTACAGTGAAAAACTATAGGCGTCAGATACGAAACAACCCAAAATAGGTGCCAAAATACACCACACTTCACTAGCAGTGTACTGTAAATCTGCACCAAAAATACGGGTCAAATGCACCAACTGTATCCTTAGGCGACATTCACACGGCGGATGTTAAATACGGATAAACTGTCAGTTTTTCATGGCCATTTTGAATCAATAAAAAGAAATTAATTTCATTGGGTTTTTTTTTAACCCCCACTCCTGCAGTGCCCTCAGAATGTACACTGCCCCACTGCAGTGCCCCTTGTATATAAGACGCCCCCCATAGTGCCCTCAGAATATACACTGCCTCTCTGTAGTGCCCCCAGTATCCATAATGGCCCCACTGCAGTGCCCCCTGTATATAAAAAAAAAACAACATACTGCCCCCGTATATAAAAAAAAAAAAAAACATACTGCCCCCCTGTATATAAAACACCCCCCATATTGCCCCGTATACAAAATGCCACCACAGTGCACCCGTATATAAAATGCCACCACAGTGCACCCGTATATAAAATGCCACCACAGTGCACCCGTATATAAAATGCCACCACAGTGCACCCGTATATAAAATGCCACCACAGTGCACCCGTATATAAAATGCCACCACAGTGCACCCGTATATAAAATGTCCTGATATAAATAATACCACACCACGATAGTGCCAGAAAATTAAAATAAAAAAAACTCTTCTTACCACAGGCAATCCTGGGAACATGCACTCGGCACTACATCCAACAGGACCTGACGCTCCCAGCATCATGACATCACAACGCTAGGAGTGTCAGGTCCTGCTGCCTCCAATGCGGAGCAAGTGTTCCGATTGCTCATTGTGCAAGAAAATGAGGGATTTTTTAAATATTTTATTTATTCTATATTTTATTTCAACTTTTTTTTTTTTTTTTTAACGGTCCTTCGAGGGGTGCAGTCCTGTCTAAACAGCTGTTAAAAATGGGTCTATTGATTTCAATGGGGTCCATCTGGCTGTGAAAACACCAAAAATGGGATATTTCCTATTTTTTGATGGACACTATTCACTGGCTGTTAAAAAAAAAAAAAAAAAAATTGCTCCATAGACTTTAAAAGGTTCTGAAAGCAGGCGTGTGTAAGTGTACCCTTAGGACGGCACCGTGTCTTGGCACTGGAGCTTCACTGCACTGGGATCCTTGGTTTGAAACCTGACCAACCTCTGCATGGAGTTTCTTTCTCCTGAGTCTTCAGGTTTTTCAGCTTCTTCTCACACTCCAAAACATAATGAAGTGCACAATAAAAGACTGAAAATCATCATGCCAGAGTCACAGCCGCTGCAAAACACCGAGCTTAGACCACCTTTCTGAAGACATGCTCCAGGTACCACGTCCTGCTGCCCTCCACCAGGAAAAAGTATAAAGTGCGCCCAACAAAATAATATCCGATCATTCCTGATCGGACGGGCGCGGCCACATCTTTGCCCTCTCCCACACACTGGTGATGATCAGGTGTTTTTTCCGTGGTGCAGCAGGTTGTCAGCAGTCTGCGAGCGAGGCTTTTATTCTAATTAAAAGCAATGATTTTCTGTAATTTAATTGAAGAACAGTAAAGTGATGTTGCTGATTTGGTGCAAACTAAACAGTTTAGTGGAACAAGACCTGGTGTCTGCACAGTACATTACCGGGGGGGGACGCAGAAAAACAGAACATTTAACCATTTCCGCACAACAGGCAAGGAGGAGGCCTGAGCTTCGTCTGGAAGATGTCATAAAGGGCATCTGTCAGCAGTTTTGTCCCTATGACACTGGCTGACCTGTTACATGTGCACTTGGCAGCTGAAGACATCTGTGTTGGTCCCATGTTCATATGTGTCCACATTGCTAAAAAAAAAAATGATGTTTAATATATGCAAATGAGCCTCTAGGTGCAACGGGGGCGTTGCCATTACACCTAGAAGCTCTGCTCTCTCTGCAATTGCCACGCCCTCTGCACTTTGATTGACAGGACCAGGTATGAAAACATCATCACTCCTGGCCCTGTCAAAGTACAGAGGGCGCGGCAGTTGCAGAGAGAGCAGAGCCTCTAGGTGTAATGGCAACGCCCCCGTTGCTCTTAGAGGCTCATTTGCATATATTAAAACTTCATTTTTCTCAGCAATGCGGGCACATATGAACATGGGACCAACACAGATGTCTTCAGCTGCCAAGTGCACATGTAACAGATCAGCCAGTGTCATAGGGACAAAACTGCTGACAGATGCCCTCATAGTTGGGAGCTTTAAAATAATAAGGCCGAGTTCACACTACAGTCATGTGAAGAAAAACAACATGCAGGGCTATTCCTCCTATTAAAAAGATGCAGATCACAACAGAACCCCAATGGACCCAGCTATAAGACATACAGAGGACAGTCTCCTGTACACTGAACATGTAGCGGAGCCTGAATATAGAGAACACGGCGGCTGTAACCCATTATCTGCTGGAGCCATTAAACTGAAGGGCCTATTGAAACAAATGTATTTTCTCTCCCTTTGTGTTGTGCTGTTCCCCTGTTATTCCTCCTGGAAATCTGATTGACAAACTGGAGCGTCACTGTTCCCCCCCCCCCCCTGTCAATAGCAGAGTGCCTTATTCTGACACGGTCCGCAGGTGCCACGTTGCCTTGTATAAAGCCCTGTATGGTGCCATATTAAACCTGGAGGGATTCGGCCTCGTTCTTTACCGTAAACGCTACGGAATTCAAGGTGACGTTACAAGAATGGAAAGAGGTCACCGTCTCCACTGAGCAGTAAGTGAAGAAAATAATCCTCCTCCCCACCCCCGGCTGGACCCCTGCGGACCCCACAGTCATTAAATGACTACAAAGTAGCGCTCTCCTGGCGATTTGCATTGGACGCGTGCTAGGAGGTAAACAAATTAGGATTCAATTAATTGTGTTTTCTCGTTAAAGTGTTGAGCAATGACCTGAACGCTGAAAGTTAAATAAGCAGCGGGGCCATTTACAGGAGTCCTGATGTCCCCTGCGGCGGTGCGAGGCTGGAGAGCGCCTCCATGTGGCCAACGGCTGGACGGATCCACTCGGAACGACGCTGGGAGTAGCGATTTGCATAAGACAAAAACACGTACTAAATTATTCACGGGCGTGATGTTTACTTGCTCTTGCGGCTTGTCGAACCAAGAACAGACCTTGGTAAACGGATTTGCAGCACAATTTCTGGCACCTTAATGGACTTAGAGAAGGTGAAGGTAAGGGGGGGGGTGCTTAAGTATATAACAAAGGGGCGCGGGTGCTGCCCCTTCCCATACAAGAACCAGGATTTCCAACTGTTCAGTATGTTCAGTCTGCACCCCATCCACGTGTTTTTGAGGATAAAATGCGGACCCATTCATCTCAATGGGGCTGCAAAAGATGCGGACAGCGGACCGCGTGCTGTCCTCATCCGTATGTCCGTACCGCTACCCCGCAAAAAATAGAACATGTCCTATTCTTCTCCAGACAAGGTTAGGAAAAAATAAAACAGTGGCAGGCTCGCAGACTGGATCCGTAATTTGCGGACTGCAAAAGCGTATACGGTCGCAGGCGAGAGCCCTTAAAGGAGTTGTCTCACTTCAGTAAGTGGCATATATCATATAGAGGAAGTTAATACAAGGCACTTACTAATGTATTGTGATTGTCTATATTGCTTCCTTTGCTGGCTGGATTCATTTTTCCATCACATTATACACTGCTCGTTTCCATGGTTACAGACCACCCTGCAATTCATCAGTGGTGGTCGTGCTTGCCCACTATAGGAGAAAGCGTCAGCCTCTCTGGTGGCCGGGACCATGGGTGCGCACATAGGATGGTGCTTTCCTAAAGTGTGCAAGCACGACCACCGTTGATGGATTGCTGGGTGGTCTGTAACCATGGAAACGAGCAGTGAATAATGTGATGGAAAAATGAATCCAGCCAGCAAAGGAAGCAATATGGACAATAACAATACATTAGTAAGTGCCTGGTATTAACCTCCTCTACATGATAAATGCCACTTAATAAAGTGAGACACCCCCTTTAAACACACTACATCTTAGAATTCCTGTTTTTCGACACCTCTCCTGACATGTCCATTTTAGAAAATACATGTATGCCCCATGAAATAATAAGACCTCTTCTTATAGATCTACATTAGTCTGTTATTCTATTATTCCTCCTGGAAGTGTATGATCAATTGACCTCTAGTCAAAAGGATGTGTCCGTACACGGTCTGACCCTGACAGCGCTGTCATAATGTGCACTTATTAACATTCATCAGTCATCTCACAATCTGTTTAAATTCATCAGATTTATACTGGAGAACTGTATTAGGGCCCATTCACACGTCCGTATTTCTCGGTCCGCATCCATGCCTCAATTTTGCAGAACGGGTGCGGTCCCATTCCGTTGTTCGGTTCCGCGGCCCCGCAAAAAGATTGAACATGTCCTATTCTTGCACGCATTAGCGGACAAGAATAGGCATTCCTAACATAGGGTTCGGCCATGTCTGGTCCGAAAATTGCGAAATGCATATGGCCGGTATCCGTGTTTTTTTTTGTAGATCCGCAAAATGCTTACGGACGTCTGAATGGACCCTAACAGTTCATTATACAAGGACTTTACTTTTACTTGGTGAAAACAGGACACCCCTTTCAAACGTTATTGCCTGTACACGTGACGGTGAGCTTAGGAATAATAAAAAGGAGGGCAGTGAAGGAGCTGCTGAGTGAGTCACTGACCTGAGAGCGTGATGCTGTACGCCATGAGTCAGGCGGTGGTGTGATTCACATTTCTATTACTGGGCTTTGCTGTATAATCTGCCCATAGGTGCAATGAAGGGACACTGCAGCTGCATATAATATATTGCTCTTACCAGGCCAAGTTTCTCGGAGGCGTTTGCTTTCCAAATACGGATGTTCATTTCGTCCGAGCCGCAGAGAATGTACTTGTTGTCGGAAGACCACCGGACGCAGGTGACGTGCTGCATCCTCTTGGTGTGATACACTTCCCTGTGATCAACAGCACAGTTCAGGGTTAGATCTCCAGAAAATCATTCATGTACGTACAATACATGACTTATCGCAACTGTGCTCGACAGCAAATAAGTCACAGTTATAGCTATCTACGGGAAAGCCAAGAGGACTGCCATTACAGCTCCATCATATGCGTTAATGCGACCTCTGGGTACAGCCACATATAATTACATGGCAGCCGTTCAGATGAATGGCTGTCTATTTAAAGGGGTTGTCTCACTTCAGTAAGTGGCATTTATCATGTAGAGAAAGTTACTACAAGGCACTTACTAATGTATTGTGATTCCCATATTGCTTCCTTTGCTGGCTGGCTTCATTTTTCCACCACATCATCATCACATTATACACTGCTCATATCCAGGGATTATGACCATCCTGCAATCCATCAGTGGTGGCCGTGCTTGCACACTATAGGAAAATAGCATCAGCCTCTCTGGTGGCCAGGGACCATGGGAGCGCACATAGGGTGGTGCTTTTTCCTACAGTGCGCAAGCACGGCCACCGCCGCGTATTCACGTCAGGCACACTTACTCGATGTGTGAACTCGCCCTTAGGCTTTGTGATAAGGAGTGGCTACATTCTTGTACGGATTTAGCAGCTCCCAGTTGTGAACCTCGCCACGTCTCATCCTGCTCGCACTATTTTCTAGTGTCTAATATTATCTAAATCATAACATATTTAACTTCATCATCCAATTCTTTTTGAATGGTTCTGGGGAGAAGCTCACCTGCTGTGCCCACTTGTAGCGGGAAAGATGCGAATTGATTTGTCAAAGCTGGCGGTCACAAATTCTTTCCCGGTTGGAGAGTAGTCAACATCCAGGACAGCTGACACGTGGTCCATGTGTACCATTACAGGGGCTTCCATGTTTCTCATGTCATATGTGTACAATCTGCAGGACAAGACAATACGGTGAGAACCTAGTGAGAGTTGGTGAGAAGCCTTGACAATCACCTCCTGAAACCCCCAATGAATAGCTTTATTATATATTATATTTATTATTATATTATATATAATATATATATTAGCTTTATAGGGATGGTACAAGCGGCCTTATAACATCATTCTACACAGGGGAAATGCAGTATTACTTGGCGGCCATTGAAATAAAAGTCTAATTATGTAATACAAGGAAGTGCTGGGTCCACCACTGTTGGAGCCACTGACACTCGCTCATACAGAGGATAATGCACGTGACAAGGGGTTGTGTCACTAATTTGTCACCGGTGTTCAAGCTCGATGATGGAGATCAGTACATCTGACACTCTTAGGCCCCTTTCAGACGAGCGGGTGTCACACTCCGGACTCACTGCACAGCTCCCGGCCTGAACTTCCAGCACTGCCGGGGTCACATAGCATTATATTGACTTATGATGCTATGTAACCCTTACAGTTCTGCAATGTATTGGATAACACTGACATAATGCTGTCAGTGTTATCCAATGCATTCCAGACCTCTAAGGGTTATATACAGGCATGGGATTCAGCCAGTTCCCTCAGGTTCTACAGAACCGGTTGTTAAAATTACAGATCCGGCTGGCAACTGGAGATGAGCCCTTCCATTCCATAGTTTAGCTCCTTAGGATTTTTAAAAGTTGGGTGGTATGTGTGTGTAGTGTATATGTGGTGTATTTATGTATGTGTACCATGTATATGGTGTATTCATGTGTGTGTTGCATATATGAGATGTATATGTAAACGTGTCATGACAACGCATGTCTGCCTTTGAGTACGGAACATGTTGTTAAAAATTTAAATCCCACCCCTGGTTACACAGCATCATAAATCAGTATAATGCTATGTGACCCCAGCAGTGCTGGGAGGTCAGACCGGGTGCTGCGCTGCGGACTCACATGGTGCGGATTACGCCCAGTTTTTCTGCACAGATTAAGAAAAACTGCAGTGTAATACAGTAGTAGCAATGTGTATGAGAATACAGAAATCTGACGTAGACTGCTTTTTTCTTAGATGAGGAAATTGATCTGCTGTGCGGATTTTGAAATCTGCAGCATGTCAATTATTGTTTGTTTTTTTTTGCAGATTCCACCCTTTTCAATGGAAGGATGAGATCTGCGGCAGAACCGCATCAAATCGGCACAAAAAACATACCAAAAGTGATATAAATAGTGCAGATTTTTGTGCTGTTTTGGTGCAGATTTGTGTGCAGAAGGTGAGGCAGAATGTGAGTAAACGTATCTCCCACGCACCAAACTCGTCGGACAGACCTGTTCTATCCAATCTGGATCTGGATCAGCCTGGGATCAGCAAAGTCTGACCATCTGTATGCCATGTGTACTTACTTGTAGTTCTCATTAGCTGCTGTAAAAATAAAGGCTTCCATAGGGTTCCAGCAGAGCGCATTAGTCCTCATTTCTAGAATAATCTGCCCCAAAAGAGAAAAACTCGGGTTATTTGACATGTAACAGGGTGAGAGCTACATATAACCCAGTACCGGTCAGCTATCCATTCTCAGTGAATACTTGTATTCGCCATTAAATAACAATTCTGTCGAATCTTTTCTAAGATCTGCAAGTGCATTATGTCCTTCCAGTTATTCCTCTTGGAAATGTATCATACAAGTGTGTTACCATTCAACTCGTGAAGCTATATGATCTAACACAGGGATGCTCAACCTGCGGCCCTCCAGCTGTTGTAAAACTACAACTCCCTCCATGCCCTTCTGTAGGCTGTCTGGGAATGATGGGAGTTGTAGTTTTGCAACAGCTGGAGGGCCGCAGGTTGAGCATCCCTGCTCTAACACAGTCTGCACTGATTGGATCGTGTCAGATTGGGCAGGGATGCAGCCCACTTACAAAAGGAATAATTTAGTCATACATTTCCAGGAATAATAACAGAGGAACAGCACACTGTGGAGTAAGAAAAGATGCTTCAGAATCGTTTCATAAAACAAAACTGTCAGGAAAATAAATAGGACATCTGTTCGGCCGCAAGAGGCCAGGACCCTTCCCGCTTGTCAGAAAAAAAAAATAAAAATTTGCAATTTTCTTCTACACCAAAATTTGCAGTTTTTTATGCAAGTTTTCTGAAATAAAGCCACTAACAAATTGAAGTAAAATGAAAAAAGGCAAGCGAATTCTTAAAACCTATTGCAAAGTGGATTCAGTTTAGATGTATTGGGGCAAAAAAAGTGAGGTGACCACAGCCGCTGAATCTCTCTGGAGAACATGTGGCAGAACTCCGGCACCTGGTCAGTGATAGACACGAGAAGAGTTGTTACTGAGGGACTTGCCTTTTTCAGTGGTGTTGGCTTCCGTATGTCATACAGCACGATACTCCTGTCAGCAGCACAGCTTCCTAATACGTGTGTCTGAAAAACAAAAGCCATCCGGAAATATTTCAAATAAGATAATAAAGTGAACACCGTTAAAAATGTCCACGATGTATAACCCTGAGAATTACAAGAATGAGTTAAAGGGGTTAGTCCGCTAGTATATGACCCGAATGTCTGATAGGTGCAGATCCCACCTCTGGGACCCGCAGCTATACGGAGAATGGAGCCTACAAAGTCCTGTGAATGCGCAGCTGCCTCCTTTCATTCCTATGGCAGCTCTGAAAATATTTTTGGAAGTCCCATTGAAATGAATAGGAATCGCTCCAGGCAAGCGCGGCCACCGCTGCATTCACTTCTATAGGGCTGATGAAAAATAGCCGAGCCAGCGATTGGCTATTTACTGCACTCTCATACGAATGAATGGAGGGCGGCCATGTATGCGCAGTAGGCTCTCCGGGACTTTCCAGGCTCCAATCTCGATATAGGTGCGGGTCCTAGAGGTTGGAACTGCACCTATCAGACATTTGGGGCATATCCTAGCAATACGCCCCCCCAGTTTCGGAGATGGGAATTCTCCTTTAAAACTCCTGGGCAGTTTATGGGCAACACCACTGCAGACTTATGAATCCTATACCAAACTATATCAACTATATCAGGGCTGGCCAACCTGAGGCTCTCCAGCTATTGTAAAACTACAACTCCCACCATGCCCTGCTGTAGGATGATAGCTGTAGCAGACTGGGCATGCTGGGAGTTGTAGTTTTTGTTCAGACCATGAGGGTACGTCTACTTGGCAATTTGCGGTCTGACATGTTGCGCACCCAAAGACTGCATGTGTAGCAGAGATGCAATTTGAATGACTAGTTGCAGCGTAACACTTTTTGCAATTCGCATTTCGTGGTCAAGAATGTTCGAGTCATTCTGTGACCCCATTCATTCCTATAGCAGTAATGCTACACTGAGATACTCAGGAGAGAGACACGAGTCGCGTCCAAAATTCCCGTGTAGGCTAAGATAGACTTCCGCTTTCAGACTCTCTGCCTGCGGTCATTCACTAGGAAATAAAACTCTCATGGTCAGATGATGGTTCATTATAGTACAGGTATTAGGGCGCCTGTACAATGTGCATTTCGACAGCAGGATCTGCAGCGATTACCGCCAATTGCAAGGCGGTACCTGTACTTGCCATGGAGTAAGCTGCAAGTAGAAGTGCAGACCTGCCATTAGTACTGTACTCGTAGGCATGAGGTTACTGCAGCCAGGACAGTGTACCAGCACCCTAAAAGGGAATATATTACCTATATTTTTTTTTTTTTTTACTAATTAAAACCAGATCCTGACAATTTCTTTTCCTTATCTGTTTTTCTTTTTATATTCTCAGGCGGAGAGTTATTGTGAACAGTATTTAGATATGGCCTGACAGCAGCTACACAGACCATAAGAACCTGTCGGCAGGAGAGTGACCTGTGCAGAGAGAGAAGAGCTTAACCAAGAGATCATGTGGATCCTGTGTTATCTATACAGGTGTTACATGTCATTATAATCCTACCTGTGATAAGTGATCTCCACAGAACAGAAAGCATCAGACTTATGAGTGACCAGACAGAAAACCGCAAGTTTCAGTATTTTGAAAAATCTAGCGCTGGTGTCAACTAGTAAACTTGCTATAAGATGAAGCAGTGCCCGTGCCTCTGTCTCCCTCCAACAAACAGCAAGGCGACACTTCTAGTACTAGTACTGCAAAACCTCTTGTCCATCTTCTGTGATGATCCAAGCCTCTCTGTATGATCTGCTGCTGCCATGAATGGACTAAAGGATTTCTAATGGACCGGTAAGAATATAATGTCTCATTTACTAATGTATAGGGAAATACCTGATAAAGAAAAGAAGTTTTGCAATACAAGTATCCCTTGCGGTTTGTTGCATTTGATTCATGTAATGGATCGGCCTGAGTGCAAGGAGTTGCAAGGGACCTGTCTCCTCTCCTGACATGTCTGTTTTAATAGCTTCATGCATTCCCCATGTAATAACAATTCTGGAACATCTATTCTTATGGCTCTATGTTGTGCCATTCCTTTATTATTCCTACTAGAAGTTATGAATGAATTGCTAGCAGTCTGCAGTAAGGGTACAGAGGGGAGGTAACCAGTTGGGGGTGTGTACCTGCACAGACTCACTCTATCCAATCAGTGCTGCCATGTTTCAGACTGTGCAGGTACACCCCCCCAACTGGTTACCTCCCCTCTGTACCCTTACTGCAGACTGCTAGCAATTCAATTCATAACTTCTAGTAGAAACAATAAAGGAATAGAACATAGAGCCATAAGAATGGATGTTCCAGAATTGTTGTTACATGGGGAATACATGAAACTATAAAAAGAGACATGTCAGGAGAGGGGAAAGGTCCTCAAAGCAGCTGGCGGTCGGGAGGTAAATGGATAGTATTACAGGTTTACCTCTGTCTCCCTCCAGCAGCTCTTTCTGCCTCCTGCTTCCAGCAAGTAGTCAGATCCCTCAGTGAACTGATAATCCATCCCGTCTCTGGAGATGACTAATACTAGTGAACTGAGTGTGAATGATCAGATCAGAGACGTGACTATAGGAGTAGAAAGAGGCGTTTTCTCAAATACTACTGGGTTTTCTAATATTAAAAGTTTTTTTTTTTTTTTAAATAACCAGAAACGAGACCACTAATGTCAACAACCAGTGCGTGCCCCATCGCCCCAACTGGGTTACTGTACCTCAACAGGATTAAATTTCACAGAGGTGATGCTGTCAACTCCCCAGGTGAAGGATCGCATAGGAGAGGTCCTCTGTTCATCCCAGATATCCACTTGCTGTCCACATGTAGCAAACACCGCCTTCCTCCAGTGGTGATCCACGCCTGTAAAGACTGTCTGCGGAAGCGAAATGCGGATTATTAGTCATTTCAGTATATATTCTGCGACCCAGGCGTCACAGTCAGTTGCGTAAAGAGGTATACTATGGTGACCTGTATTATGTGAACTCCTGTCCTGCCCCCCTATCTAAGGTCCTTCAAGCCATGATAAGGGGGGGGGGAGGGGTTTCACAGCTCTCTACTTGATAAATTGCTCTATAGGGGAGATCTTAGCGCTAACATCTTTCGTGATACCTCGCTGCTTTCCCTCTACTCTTTGCATGCAGCAATGCACTATGATAAGTGAAATCTGTCTGCGCAAATATCTGTTGCATTGCTGATGCAAAGGATTTAGGGGTCAGAATCCTGGATAACCCCTAAAGGGTCATGCTTACAGGGCTTGTATGCTGCGCACTAGGTTTCTTACATGGGGTTACGGCCACTGGGACGAATAACCTGACCTACCTCCGGCAGAAATCTAGGCAGAACTTTTCCAGCCTTCCTTGCCGACAAGATTTAAAGTCTGGAAACTATAGCCTTTATACTGAGTACTCAGTAAAAATCCCACCCCGATGATATCATCTTGGCTGGGAAGGGAATCACGGATATAATGTAAACCGACAAGTCTTTATAGTGCCCGAATAGCAGCGATTTTCACTGCGCAGCCTCCGAGACACAAAGCGTGAGAAGACAGGGCTAGACTAGATATCTAGTCCCGTCAATCCAGGAGAAAGGGGAGTGGCCATAACAGAGGGGCGCTATAAAACTGGTGCTCTGAGGTCTCTGGCCAGACCCTCGGTGCTCGATCTAATTTGTATAATTATAAAAAGAAAGATTTCTAGACAACGAGGCCACGTAGAAACATAATGAAGGTAGTGTTTTAATGAGTACACTTAACCCTACCGGGCAGTAGTTTAAAAGGGTTGATCATGCTGATAGATTCTTTTTAAAGTAAAGGGGTTATCCAACCCCTATAACGACCCCTCCAATGTCTGGGTCCCTGGTATACATTATACTTACCCAGTCCCTGGCACCCGAGTCGCTCCGGATCCCTGCACCTCCCTGTTGTGTGGCTCAAAACATCCGGAGATGGGAGAAGCAGCCAACACAGCAGGCCGCAACGGGGGACGTGCCAGTGGCGGCCGTGTAGTGATCCGGAACAACGCGGGTGCCAGGGAGCAGGTAAGTAGAATGTATATGAGGTGTCTGGGCATTGGGGAGGGGGTCATTGTAGGGGTTTGATAACCCCTTTAATTTAGGGCTCTAAATTAATGCAGGGGCATCGTCAGGGGTCTGACTTCATTTAGGAGGCTTACATCTAGGGTATGGAAAAATGTTGCAGTTTGCAAGGACAATTTCTTTTTCCTTTATAATTGATTATAATTACTTGTGTTTCTCTTGTTTTTTAGCTTTTGTTTGTCTCTTGAAAAAGATAACTGGTAGGTTTTTAAGAAATTTTTCCCCAATTCTAAAATGGTGGAGAAACCATGAACTATAACAGGGATGGCCAACCTGAGGCTCTCCAGCTGTTGCAAAACTACAACTCCCACCATGCCCTGCTGTAGGCCGATAGCTGTAGGCAGTCTGGGCACAGTGGGAGTTGTAGTTTTACAACAGCTGGAGAGCCGCAGGTTGGCCTTCCCTGAACTATAGTATCAGAAATCAAGTAACAATGGTCCCTGGGGCACCTACTACAGGTTACTTCATGCTATGCACATAGTATACAGGGGCCCCGGGTCTCAAACCCCTGTGCTTGAGTGAAAGAGCTGATCCCATCATTCATTCAATACCGACCTTCCCTAGAACCGTGTGGATAGGCTCCTCTTTCTCGCCATATCCTGGACTTTCCATCTTCCACTGCTTCACTGTTTTGTCATCACCAACCTAGTGGACACATAAAAACACAAAGTGGTAAATCTGTATCACACATTAAAGGGGTTTTCCGGGATTTTACTACCGATGATCTATCCTCAGGATAGGTCATCAGTATCTGATCGGTGGGGGTCCGACATCCTGGTTTGAGAAAGCTGCGGCGCTCACGGCTTCCCTCAGCTTTCAGCTTTTCCTAGACCAGTGACATTATGTTCATCGGTCATGTGGCCTAGGAGCGGCTCAGCCCCATTCAAGTGAATGGGGCTGAGCTCAATACCAAGCACGGCCACTTGTACTTGTACTACAACGTACAGCGCTGTGCTTGGTGAGCAGGGAGAAGGTAGTGGCGCTCACAGGAGCGCTGCTGCTTTCTCAAACAGCTGATTGGCAGGGGTCCCAAGTGTCGGACCCCCACCGATCAGATACTGATGACCTATCCAGAGTATACGTCATCAGTAGTTAGATTCCAGAAAACCCCTTTAATATCATTCTTTCACATTTTCTTTTCCTTCAGGTTACATTTTAGAGACTGTAGATGTTTTGAATGCTTGAGAGACCCTCTTTTATTTTTTAAAACAATATACAGCAGGACAGGTACGTACGGTAAAAAATGACGACCCACAGAATCGGACACACATTCCTCGGACAAAGCCGTCATGCGCTTGTACTGTTCGCGTGCATTTTCGTGTGGTCAGATTCCAAATCTTCACCTGTGGAAATAATTTTTTAAAACAGTTAGGTGGTTAAAGAGCCAATTAAGAATTAGAGTTTTTGGCCACTCTGGGAATGGCTTTGCCTGTGACATCTAAATCAACGTGCACCCAAAAGGTTAAAAGGGATATATCCTAAGGATAGGTCATCAATATCAGAACTTTAAAGGTCAGACACTCCCACTGATAAGCTGTTCCCTGTAGCCCATGAAGCCAGAAACACAGCTGTATTCAAAGTATTAGGCTACTTTTACACTGGCAGTAGCAACCTGCCGGATCTATGCTGCTACGTCCGCTCTGGCCCCATTCACTATAATGGGGGTGGGCCGGAGGTCTGGCCACAGCAAGGCAAACATGACAAGAGGCGGCCGGACAAACACAACAACATGCTGCGACAACAAGTGTCAAAGTAGCCTTAGGGCTACAGGGAATAACTGATCATGGGGTCCCTGACCTCCAAAGATCTGATATTGATGACTGATCCTGAAAACAGATCATCACTATCTGGAAGCTCTGGGCACCCCTTTAACCAGGATACGCACCCCTGCCTCAGTTTCTACTGGATTTAGTGTTGCCCAGGTGCTTACCTCTCCATCACAAGCCCCTGACAGCACTGTGGACAGGCTCTTGGGATGCTTCGCCATACAGTTGATCCCATCTCTGTGACCTTCCAATGCCGCAACGAAGGGCTTGGCGAACACCCGCTCCAGCTTGGTGGCATTTAAGGCTCTGACGTATTCACGGGGTACTTCAAACGGGTGGAGCGAGGGGTCGTAGTTACGTGGAACTGTAAGAGAAATCATTTCTAATTTAAAAATCCTGACGGCAAACTGCCCACATGTTCAATCAATGGTGACACCTCCAGGCGGCACTACTTTTTTAAAAATAAATGGCAAAACAAAAATTAGAATCTCTACGTAAAGGAAACACAAATACAAAAATCCAATAGACTTTCAGCAACAATTCCTCGTAGCTTTCAAGATCTCTGCTTGCTATCATGAAATGAGAACCTTCATAATTTACCTAGAGAACATGAAAATCTCATGTGAGGGGCACACTGATATCTGCGGATGCGACACCCCACCAATCAGCTATTCAGAACTACACCTCACCGTCAACACTGTAGTGGACAGCGCTCACATCTACAACACTGCTACCTTTAAAGGGGTTGTCCCACTAAAAATATTCTACAGTTTTCAAACCAGCACCTGGATCTGAATACTTTTGTAATTGCATGTATTAAAAATTCTGTATAGTTACTGAGTTATTCAATAAAATGTATCTGTATAGGACCACTTAATTTCTTATTTCTTTGACCTATTCACTGAGAAGGCAGCACATGCTCAGTTTCAACTTTTAACTGCCTCCTGAGCTGTGATCGGGAGCGCTGAGACACGCCTCCTGAGCTGTGATCGGGAGCGCTGAGACACGCCTCCTGAGCTGTGATCGGGAGCGCTGAGACACGCCTCCTGAGCTGTGATCGGGAGCGCTGAGACACGCCTCCTGAGCTGTGATGAGGGAGCGCTGAGACACGCCTCCTGAGCTGTGATCTGGGGAGCGCGCTGAGACACGCCTCCTGAGCTGTGAGCTGTGATGAGCGCTGACGGAGCGGGAGCGCTGAGACACGCCTCCTGAGCTGTGATCGGGGAGCGCTGAGACACGCCTCCTGAGCTGTGATCGGGAGCGCTGAGACACGCCTCCTGAGCTGAGCTGTGATCGGGAGCGCTGAGACACGCCTTCCTGAGCTGTGATCGGGAGCGCTGAGACACGCCTCCTGAGCTCGGGAGCGTGATCGGAGCGCTGAGACACGCCTCCTGAGCTGTGATCGGGAGCGCTGAGACACGCCTCCTGAGCTGTGATCGGGAGCGCTGAGACACGCCTCCTGAGCTGTGATCGGGAGCGCTGAGACACGCCTCCTGAGCTGTGATCGGGAGCGCTGAGACACGCCTCCTGAGCTGTGATCGGGGAGCGCTGAGACACGCCTCTGAGCTGTGATCGGGGGAGCGCTGAGACACGCCTCCTGAGCTGTGATGGGGAGCGCTGAGACACGCCTCCTGAGCTGTGATGGGGAGCGCTGAGACACGCCTCCTGAGCTGTGATGGGGAGCGCTGAGACACGCCTCCTGAGCTGTGATGGGGAGCGCTGAGACACGCCTCCTGAGCTGTGATGGGAGCGCTGAGACACGCTCCTGAGCTGTGATGGGGAGCGCTGAGACACGCCTCCTGAGCTGTGATGGGAGCGCTGAGACACGCCTCCTGAGCTGTGATGGGGAGCGCTGAGACACGCCTCCTGAGCTGTGATCGGGAGCGCTGAGACACGCCTCCTGAGCTGTGATCGGGAGCGCTGAGACACGCCTCCTGAGCTGTGATCGGGAGCGCTGAGACACGCCTCCTGAGCTGTGATCGGGAGCGCTGAGACACGCCTCCTGAGCTGCAGCAGATAAGACACTCCCCCTGAGCTGTCAGATTGATATAAATCTAGCAGAGAAATGAATGTGGAGATCTCTGGATCCATGTGAGGTACAGGGCTGGTTCTGGCTTTGTTAAAAAGAGGTTGTCATGTACTATGTGATGACTGATTTTCATTTTTTACATTATTCGTGGGAGAACCCTTTAACTTCAATGGGAACAGCGCTGCAGTGAGGAGTGCTGTTCGCTACAATGATATCATTGCTGTGTAGTTTCGGCGACTGGGCTACACTCGATCAGCTGGTCAGCGGCAGTGCAGGATGTCAGACCCCGACTGATGACCTATCCTGAAGAGTGGCTATGACTTAGGAATGGCTAGACAGCCCCTTTAATTACTATGGGACTAAGAACTCATGCACACAGTCGGGAGTGTTTTGTGGTCCGCAAATCTCAAATCCCGGCCGAGTGCATGCCGCCATTTTCTTTTTCACTTAGAAATGACACAACCTTTTCTGCAAAACAAGACACGGTCTCTCTTTTTTGCGGGGGGCCATGGAACGGACCTATGGAGCAGTGTGCTGTCCGCATCTTTTACATGAATGGGTCCTCATCCGACCTGCAAAACAATGCGTATCGGATGTGGACCAAAAGTACGGCTGTGTGCACGAGGCCTAATGGAGCACTGCCTACGTCAGCCCCACAGAAGCTACTGCCCAATTCAGAGGGAGGACTCGGGGACCCTTTCTTTGCACCCTGCCCACCATTCTTTTGTCTGTGTTTCATACGAGGCAATTAAATGGCTGCAGGGCAGCTCCATACAACCAGAAAGCCGAGATCATCTGCTTATTCTGGATTTGTTACAGCAGGCAAGAAGGTAAGTTCACTCATCCCTAGTAGAGAGAGAACATCAGGTACCAAAGCCCCCCATAACACCAGGTGAGGAGCAGCAAACCCATCTGTCATTGCCCAGTAGACCACCCCACAGAGGACCATCAGCAGCTGTAACATGGAGTCCGCAGCTCGCCTTATGGTCACTGCACGACAGCAATATCGCTTCCCACTATGGCTTCCTGGAGGTTATACGTCTCAGAAGACCATGACGACCATGCTGGGCAGATCCTTGGTGGTCCAGCAGAGGTCCTATATGTGAGGGAGAATATGTCCAGTCCATTTTTAAGTAATATCATGAGAAAATCTGCTGCTGCTGCAAAAAAAAAAAAAAACTGTAGTGGCCCCCTGCAGCATGCGAGCACCACCCCAGCACACAGCAGATTTATGAAGCTGTCTCAAAATAAAAAAAAAAAAACAAGAAAAAAAGTTTGTTGTCCCCATTAACCAATCACAGCGTAGCTTTTATCTTTCACAAACACTATCATAAATGAAAGCTGCTCTGTGATTGGTTGGGACTGGACAGCTGCCTGCCGTGACACCGGTGCTTAGATTGTACAGGTTCCTAAGAGGGTCCTGCTCAGTAGGACCCATGTTCACCACCCTCACCCAGTCCCACGGCCCCTAAAACCCTACTTTACACCATTATCGCCTCACGTGACCTAACCCTCCCAGCAGGCCGTACACTCCAAGCGGACACCCCCGGCCTTACCTCGGGGCAGATCCTTTTTGGTCTCCCGCACGTAATCATCGGGATTCCTGCACAGCACCTTCACTTTCATGGCGAAAACTGTGGTGTTCGCTCCTCTCCCTCACACCGTACCACATGGACAGGAAGTAAAGACGTAGTTTACGTCAGTCAGGCCAGCCATCTTTACTCTGGTCTGCCCGTTCTAGTGACGTAACGCCAGAAGGGTATCTGCGCCGCCATCTTGCTTTTGGGCAACAGGTAGACAGACTCGCTGAGGAAGGAATAGTGAGGCGGGGCTAGCGCTAGAGGTCACTGGCGAGCCCCTCAGCCTGATGTAACGTGTGTGGACCCGGTGTCAGGACGTGCACATGGCTGCCCCGTCCGGACCGGCTGCTGAGCCAGCACTGCCCACACCCTCCCCGCTCACCGTGGTCCGACAGCTCTTCGGACACGTCCAGTATGAGAACCTGGTGGCCGGCCTGAGCGGGGGCGTCATCTCCACCCTGGTCCTACACCCGCTGGATCTGGTGAAGATCCGCTTCGCAGGTATAACGGCAGTGGAGGTGATCGTGCACTCTGTCTCTCTCTCTCGATATATAGATGATGGGGGTTGTTTTCCACCTGATAAGTTCTGTGATGTTCAAATAGACTTTGATATTGTTTTTTTTAGCATCTGCAGTTTATTCTTGGCTGTTTTTTTCCTATTATTTTTTTTCTACAGTAAAGTACGAACCCCCCCCCCCACCTCCATGCTGTCACTTAGGGCTCATGCACGCGACCGTATGTATTTTGCAGTCTGCAAAAAATACGGACGACGTCTGTGTGCATTCTGTATTTTGCGGAACTGAACAGCTGACCCTCAATAGAACAGTGCTACCCTTGTCTGTAAGGGCTCATGCACACAAACGTATTTTGTTTCAGTGTCTGTTACATTTTTTTTATTTTATTTTGTGGACCGTATACGAATTCAATGGGTCCGCAAAAAAAAAAAAGTTACTCCGTGTGCATTCCATTTCAGTGTGTCCATATTTCCGTTCCGCAAAAAAATAGAAGATGTCCTATTATTGTCCGCATTACGGACAAGGATAGGACTGTTCTATTTGGGGCCAGCTGTTCCGTTCCGCAAAATACGGAATGCACACTGACGTCATCAGCGGACCGCAAAATACATACGGTCATGTGCATGAGGCCTAATGCAGACAATAATAGGACACGTTCTATTTTTTTGCGGAACAGAAATAGACATACGGAAACAGAATTCACGCGGAGTACCCTTTTGAAGTACCAGCTTCAAAAAAAACAACGCATTGATCCAAAAAAAACCTCAAGGGTTAAAAAAATGCTTGTTTGCCAGCATCTAAAGGGGCTGTACCCACGTTCATAAGTTATCCCTTATCTGGGGGTGTCGGACCCCCACTGATCAGATACTGATGATCTATCCTGATGATATAGGGTTCCTATAAGCCCCCATGCACATGACCATGTCTGTTTTGACAACTGTGCGTGGTGTTGTGGAGCCATTGACTTCAATGGGTTTGTGAACCACATGTTGCGGCCAAAGATGCGGTTTGCGGTCCGCAAAATGTGCTGGGTCATGTGAATGCACCCTGTGTCCACAAAATGCAGACCATGGGCAGGGGCGTAGCTAAAGGCTCATGGGCCCTGGTGCAAGAGTTCACCCGTCCATCAGTGCTTAGTGTGTCTTCTTATGCGGCACAAGGGTCTTTGGGCCCCCTCAGGCTCCTGGGCCCAGTAGCGACTGCTACCTCTGCACCCCCTATCGCTACGCCCATGACCACGGGTCTACAGACTGCATCTGTATTTCGTGGACCGCCTAACGAAAAAGGTTGCGTGCCTAAAACAGTCGGAATACCCCTTTAACTCTTATGATCCCTCAGACAGTAGTATCTAAGCGGTTGGACAGAGGGAGGGGCTCCTGACTTTCCGTCAGCACCCTACAAAGTGATTACAGGGTGCCGATGGGTTTTCACACATCATCTAAGTAATACCGCCATACTATCAGGGCCCGCCTACTGCAGGTTGGCGGTAACATTCCAGCACGTTACTTGGCACAGGATAATGGAAATTAATATCAGTGTTGTGTGTTTGACTTTCCAGTAAGTGACGGGCTGGAGCTGCGACCAAAGTACAATGGCATCCTGCACTGCATGTCTTCAGTCTGGAAGCGCGAAGGACTACGCGGCCTCTATCAGGGGGTCACCCCAAATATGTGGGGTGCAGGCGCCTCCTGGGGGCTTTACTTCTTCTTGTAAGTGAATATACCATGAGATCGCTAAGGAAAATGAAACAGTGATCCGAATTCTCCCAAAGTATGATCACCTCCGCAGGTCGGCCACTCTGGGAGGTCTTTTGATTCTTTACAACCCTTTAAGGCGTTTCTTCAGTAGCTTTTTTTTTTTTTTTTTTTTTTAAACGACTGTGTTGTTGTTTTTTTTTGTTAAGAATTAACAAAAAAAAAACCCAATAGCATTTCCTATAGGTTTTCAGCTAACATCTGGAGCTGGTGCAAAAAATGGCACTAAAAACGTAGGTGTGAATCCAACATTAGGACTCGCAGAGCAGCATCCGTCCTGACCTCCCACCACTGCCGGGGTCACATAGCATTACACTGATTTATGATGCTATGTAACCCTTACAGTTCTGGAATGTATTGGATAACACTGACATAATGCTGTCACTGTTATCCAACACATTCCAGAACTGTAAGGGTTACATAGCATCATAAATCACTATAATACTAGGCGACCCCGGCAGTGCTGGGAGGTCAGGACAGGAGCTGCTCTGCGAGTCCGGAGCGTGACACTCGCTCATGTGAAACCAGTCTAATGGTGTTTGTGTTGGAGATCTGTCGTCTGGTAAAATGAATCACCAGTATCTCTCAGTTTCTGGGAAAGCTGTGTGAAAACCAGTACGGCTGCCGTTACTACTTACCCATCCTTCCAAAGCTCCTGGCAGCAGACACATCTGGTTATTCAACGGTACTAGATCCTGAAATCCGGGGCTGACAACCTTCCTGGGTGCTATAACATTGGTCCTATTGATTGTCAGCCTGCTTTCCCTCCAGTATATTACAGTCGGTAATGCCTTTTACTTTAACCCCTTGGTGACATATTACGTACACATGGGTCATAATGCTGGAAGGGGTTAAAGAAGTAGGTTCAGGAGCCTAGCCGTCTGGCAGGTTGTTATACAGTTATATATCAGAGGTAAGTCCAATAACCCCTGAGACGCCACAGTCAATAGCGACCACAGCATCTGAGCATTTAGTGAGGGGTGGGGGCTCCCTCTGACCTCCAGTGTCCCCACCCTCCTTCATCTCGGTGAAATCACAGGGTGTACATCCTTATCATGGTGACCCGGGACCTTGGGAAGGCTCTCGTAGACTAAAAATTAAAAAAAAAAAATTGTTTTAAAAAATATAAAGAAATCCCAAAAGTATTAAAAAGTCTTATCACCTCCTTTTTACAATTTTATATATGAAAATGAACAAATCATTGATATTGTGATGTCTGAATTATCAAAATATGAAAGTACCGTATTTATCCTGCCTGTTAAACACCGTAATGGAGGGAAAAAAAATCAAAATGACGGAATCTTTGTTTTTTGGTCACCCGGCCCCAGTCTTGCCTGTTGCCTCAGAAGCCCTACTGTGCGTTCTCTACCTTCCTGCTGCGCTGTACATACTGATTGTGTCTCCTTTATCTGTCTACCAGTTATAACGCAATCAAGGCCTACAAGAAGGAAGGAAGAGCCGAAAACCTGACTCCAACAGAACACCTCCTGTCCGCTGCCGGGGCTGGTGAGTGACCTCCTGGTCTATGGCAGTGTCCTCAGCCTGCTCCTCTCCGGCTGTCGGAGAAGACGCCTCCCATCATGCCCGGACAGCCTGTAGCTGGTGAAGCACGGGTGGGGGGAGGACACTGGTCTATGGAAGTATCATGTGATATTAGGGGTGAGGCACGTAGGACCCCCGCCAGTCATTAGAACATACTTGGTCCCTGTGTACAGAGGAGAGGAGGCCGCACACGCTCAGTGTCTCTTCACTGAACTACGTGTCGAATAAACTTATAGAAACTAGTACCAAGGGCTCAAGCACACAACCGTATGTATTTTGCGGTCCGCAAAACACGGATCCGCAAAAAAAATTCGGATGACATCCGTGTGTGCATTCTGTATTTTGCAGACCGGAACAACTGGCCCCTTATAGAACAGTCCTGTCCTTGTCCTTAATGCGGACAATAATAGGACATGTTCTTTTTTTTTTTTTTTTTTTGCGGAACGGAATGCACACAGATTTTTTGCAGACCCATTGAAATGAATGGTTCCGCATACGGTCAGCAAAAAAAATGGAACGGATATGAACAGAAAATACGTTCGTGTAAATGAGCCCTTATGTCGGGGGGGTTTAATCTTAAAGGGGTTGTCCGGGTTCAGAGCTGAACCCGGACATACCCATAATTTCACCCAGGCAGCCTACCTGATGTTAGCATCGGAGCATCTCGTGCTCCAATGCGCTCCCTTGCCCTGCGCTATCCATTTCATGCTCCAATGCGCTCCCTTGCCCTGCGCTATCCATTTCATGCTCCAATGCGCTCCCTTGCCCTGCGCTGTACATTTCATGCTCCAATGCGCTCCCTTGCCCTGCTCTGGATCACGCAGGGCAAGGGCTTTCTTATTTAGAAACAGCACTGTGTTCGGTGACGTCACAGTCTCTGATGGGCCGGCTTTAGTGCTGCCCTATGGCCAGGCAGGCATGATGAATTTTTCACTGTGAATAAAGTGCAGAGGATGTGGTAGTTGCAGAGAGAGCAGAGCCTCTAGGTGTAAGGGTAACGCCCCCGTTGCTCCTAGAGGCTCATTTGCATATAATAAAACATCATTTTTCTCAGTAATGCAGACACATATGAACATGGGACCAACACAGATGTCTTCAGCTGCCAAGTGCACATGTAACAGGTCAGCCAGTGTCATAGGTACAAAACTGCTGACAGATGCCCTTAAAATTCACGTAGACCTCTATAGTACAAGGATTGAAGTAGCTGCGTTAAACAACCAATCGGCTCTCGTTTCTCTTGAAAGCTACGTTCTGATTGGTTGCGGCCTTTTAGCTCTTGGATAAGTATAGAATAAGATTTCTCGGACAGCGTGGATGATTTTTTTACTCGTGTTATATACTGTAGCTGCAGCACATTGATAAATCTGCCCCAACAGAAAATCGCCCACATTGGCCCCTGTTCTCAGGGCGACTTATCGCCGGATCCGCTCTGCCATTCTGCAGGTGCACACTAGGTCCAGTGGAAGGTAGGCTATCCCAAGAGTAGGTTCACATGCGGCAGATTCTACACATTCAGATAAATGGGACACGTCTACCATGTGCAAAAAATCTGCTGTGTGTGAACAGGATGCAGGTACAGTAATGGTCCAATTTTTAAGGTACAAGTGTTAACCGTTTCACTGCCACATTTAGACTTTTCTGAACGCAATTGTTGCTCTCGGATCATTTCTTCCATCGTTTCTTTTGTGCAGGTGCCTTAACCCTTTGTTTAACTAACCCAATATGGGTTACAAAGACTCGTCTGGTCCTGCAGTATGATGCTGGTGTTGACCCTACAAGACGACAGTACAGAGGCATGTTCCACGCCCTGGCCACGATCTATAGGCAGGAAGGAATTCCCGGACTGTACAAGGTAATCAGTGTCTCTATAATGTCCTAGAGCAGGGACGGCCAACCAGCTGTTGCAAAACTACAACTCCCAGCATGCCCACACTGCCTGCAGCTATCAGCGTACAGCAGGGCATGGTGGGAGTTGTAGTTTTAAATCAGCTGGAGGTCCGCAGGTTGGCCATCCCTGCCTTAGAATAATCCTAGACATCAGGCTTTTCCACCAGTAACCATCCTGTCTTGTATTTCTAGGGGTTTGTACCGGGCCTGCTGGGAACGTCACATGGGGCCCTCCAGTTTATGGCCTACGAAGAATTGAAAATGGAGTATAATAAGTATTTAAATCGACCCAGCGACACAAAACTGGTAATCACCTGCAGCTCTTAAAGGGGTATTCTCATCTCAGACATTGACATATGCCATCATTGTCTATAGGTACAGAACGGGCCCCCCAAAGTGACGCGGAGCACAAGCGCAGCCACCTTCCTTTCACTGCGGCTTGGCTATTTCCAACAGTCCCATAGTGGTGAATGGAGAGGCGGCCGCACATGCCTGCTGTGCTCCGTATTCACCGCTGTTGGACTTCCAAAAACGGCCTGCTCACTTGGCTTTTTTCGGAACTCCAACAGCAGTGAATGGAGAGCGTGCTGCACATGCGTAGTGTGCTCTCCTTCTGGAGATAGGAGCAGGTCCCAGAGGTGGGATCTAGTGATGAGCGAGCATGCTCGGCCGAACTCGCTGTTCGGCCGAACATGCCGGCGCTCGGGTCCACTCGGTGTTCGGCCGAACACCAAGTGTACTCGAGCGCCATGCTCGAGTCCCCTCCCCGCACCAAGACGGATCCGTCATGACCCCCAATGCAAGTCAATGGGGACAGATCCGTTCGGTGTAACACAATAGTAAACGGATCCGTCCTCCATTGACTTTCAATGGAATTCATGACGGATCCGTCACCTTACCTTTCCCAGCAGCTCCCTCCTCCCTCCAGCAGGTGGCGCTGTGGTGAAACTTACCACTGTGCGCGCCGTCTTCCTGCTGGGACAGGTCGGGAGCTGCTGGGAAAGGTAAGTTTAACCCCCCCCCCCCCCCCCAGTGTCTGTGTCATGTTTTTTTGGGGACCCGTGTAAACCATACACACTCCCCTCTTCCGAGCGGGGGGTGCCTGGTTTAGTCCCATTGACTTTAAAGGGGTTGTCCGAGTTATTTTTTTGTTCTTTATATGTTTCTAACTTGTCAGGTATAACAACTTTCCCATATACTTTGGGGGGAATTTATCATTAGGAGAATATTTGAAGTCAGTTTTGCTTGCATCTATGTTGGAGTACTTTGTGCCACATTTATCAAACGTCACAGGTTGTGTGATAAATGTGGCTTGTCCTTAAACCTAACACTTCTGTCTAGAGAAGCTACTCCACTTTTCCTACTCCACCCTCCTCCTGGAGGGAGATTGCGACTATTTTGCGACTTTTAAAAAAGTCGCAATGATAAATCTGGAGTGAAACTCATTAACATGGCTAACCACACCCACTTTTCCACCCATATTACAAACTGGAGTGAGTGGTGTACACATGCAAAAAGTCACAAAAAAGTCGCAAAAGCCCTATCGTGTGACTTTTTGAAGACAGAATTCTGGAGTGAAGGTGTGATAAATCAGGGCCTTTGTGTTTCTAAAGCTGCTGGTTTCTCAGAGTTGACTCAGGGTCACATGACCTGTGATGTCACCTTATCTCCCTGGTCTGTGATGTTTCGTTCACAAGCCTCAGAGTTCAGATAACAGTCTGTACACGAGAGGTCACTGGCCACGCCCCCTTTCTTTGCCGGGCTGCTATCTGCTCTCTCCCTGGATTCCTTCAGATAAAACATTAACCCCTTCAGCCAGAACACACTGAGGGCTCAAGGCTTTACAACAAATAGTAGCTCCAGCAGTGAGAGGAGACAAATCCTGCGCAAGGAGCTATAGAGGAATTGTACAAGAACAGGTAGGGAGAATTTTCTGTGTTTATCAGCAGTGTCATTATACAGCTGGGACTTGTAGTCCTACACAAACAACATGCTGCTGCTGAGTATCCCAGCAGGCAGACATGTACTCACAGCACTTATATTCACTGCCTTTGCAGAGAGGGGGAGGGGCTGAGATTGTTATTACTGCATGTAAACAAAGGCCAGAAGAGAACCAGGGAAATGAGGAAATATAGATTTTTTTTGCCTAAAACTTGCTGAACTTAGTTATATATTGCTGCCCATCAGATTTACAGTGCTATATATTTTTTTTCCATAACTTGGACAACCCCTTTAATTATGCTCGGGTGCTCGATCATTACTAGTGGGATCCTCCCCTAACTTACATTCATCCATGTCCGATATTGGCAAACCCATTTGATTCAGACCTCAATATCTATAGGACACTGAGTTCAGAACCTTAGGGACTATGTATGATACCCCCATAGTACAACATTCAGTGAAGCATACTGCAATGTTTTTTTGTTTAAAAGGTTATTGCCATCTTGACGTTTATCCACAGACTGTGCCTTAAATGTCCATTAGCTGTGGGTCCTGCCTTTTAGACGCACACCTGTCTCGAAAATGGGGCTTCATCTTACAGCAACAGGCCTAGGAGAGGTGGTCGCACATGCGCTGCTCTCTCCATCCACTTGTATGGGAGTTCTGAGAATAGCCGAGGACATTTACTCGGCTATTACTTTACATTTTCGCGACTCCCATAGAAGAGAATAGAGACACAAATGCGCAGACAGCATTACATTCACTGCGGCCACAAGACGGCCCCGTTCGTGAGATGTGTAGGCTCTTAGAGGTTGGACCCGCGCCTATTGGACATTTATACCATACCCTGTGGATATACCATAAATGTCTAGAGTGGAATAACCCTTTAAATACAGCGTTTGATTAAAAAAAACCTCTTTTTGCCTCTGTTCGGGGGGGTGGGGGAGGGGGGAATGCTCTCACCTTATGGCTGTTAGGGTTAGGTCTCATTCACATCACCGTATGAATCGGTCTGCAAAATTGCGGAACGGGTGAGGACCCATTCATTTTAACTGCTTAGTGACCAGCCTGTTTTGGGCGTTTTTCTTCTTTTTTTTTTTTTCATCATCGCGTTCCAAGAGCTATAACTTTTTCATTTTTCTGTCTATATAGCTGTATGAGGGCTTGTTTTTTTTTGCGGGAGAAGTTGTAGTTTTTAATGGCCCCATTTTGGGGTACACATAACTTTTTGATAAACTTTTATTAACACTTTCTGGGAGGGAGATGGGAAAAACTACAATACCGCCACTGCGTTTTTACGTTATAAGTTTTACGGCGTTCATTTTTCATTATAAATTACATCATATATTTATTCTCTGCGTCAATACGATTACAGTGATACCAAATACATAGTGTTTTTTTGCGTTTTACTACTTTTTTGCAATAAAACCCTTTTTTTAAAAGAAAAAAATGTTTCTGCATTGCCGATTCCCAAGACTCATAACTTTTTTATTTTTCTTTAGTGGAGTTTCTTTTCTGGAGTTGTGTGAGGGCTTCATTTTTGCGGGGCAACTTGTATTTTTCATTGGTATCATTTTTGAGTAAATTACGTTTTTTGATCTGTACTATAACAAACAGTATTTTGATTGCTTTTAAAATGCAATGCATTATCCCTATAGTGCATTGCAGTTTTTTAATAGCAATGCTATTTTCACATTGACCAGCAGGCTGCGCCAGAGAGGCGCAGCCTGCTGGAAATTACTCAAGGCTGGTCTGGGGCCTTCCCACACATCGGCACCCCGCGATCGCATTGTATCCATGTAAAGTGTTCTGCTGGTCCGAGCTGTTAGAGCAGGGCCACAGCTCTCATGTGAGAGCCGGGCCCGCGCTCCCCGCTGCACGGGAGATCTGTGCAGCGCTTAGACTGGGCTGCGTAAAAAAAAGGGTTGACATCCACCCATCCCCAGAGCCCCTATACATTAATATTGTGAAGTGGGTCTGCTCCACCTTTTTACTATGAACATTCTGGGTTTAGTCACTTAAAGGGGTTACCTTTCAATTCACCCAGGCAGCCCGCCTGAACAGGGCATCGGAGCATCCTATGCTCCGATGCCCTCCTTTGCCCTGCGCTAATTAGCGCAGGGCAAAGGAATTTAGCCCGGTTCCGGTGACGTACCGGGCTCTGCATGAGATGCTCCGATGCCCTGTTCAGGAGGGCTGCCGGAGTCAAAACCTGGGTATGTCCGGGTTCAGCTCTGAACCCGGACAACCCCTTTAATATAATGGATCCCATTACTGTCTGACGTAATAATTCATCCATCGCTCTCCTACCTTTCTAGAACACCTTGGAATACATCACTATGGCTGCCTTGTCAAAGATATTTGCTGTGACGGCTACTTACCCTTATCAAGTGGTGCGTGCTCGTTTACAGGACCAGCATAATCAGTACTCGGGGGTAATCGATGTTATCAGAAGGACATGGACGTAAGTACATATGATTATATATATATATATATATATATATATATATATATATATATATATATATATATATATATATAATCATAATTTTTTTGCGGTCATCCACTGTATAGTGCAGGGCTCACAGCCTTTGGCACTCCAGCGCTGGTGAAACTACGACTCCCAGCATGCACACGTGCTTGGCTGTTCTCAGAATTTTCACAGAAGTAAATGGAGCATGCTGGGAGTTGTAGTTTCACAACAGCTGGGGTGCCGGTGGTTGCTGACCCCTGGTATAGTGCACTGTATAGGAATGCAGTCTGTTGCATAAAAAAGTATAATGATGCATACTACCACAACAGGGACCAAAGGAACTCTTATAATGTGTGCACTGTGTGTCTGTATTACATGTCACATCCCAGACATACCTGTGTGCACTGTGTGTCTGTATTACATGTCACATCCCAGACATACCTGTGTGCACTGTGTGTGTGTATTACATGTCACATCCCAGACATACCTGTGTGCACTGTGTGTGTGTATTACATGTCACATCCCAGACATACCTGTGTGCACTGTGTGTCTGTATTACATGTCACATCCCAGACATACCTGTGTGCACTGTGTGTCTGTATTACATGTCACATCCCAGACATACCTGTGTGCACTGTGTGTGTACGTTACATGTCATATCCCAGACATACCTGTGTGCACTGTGTGTCTGTATTACATGTCACATCCCAGACATACCTGTGTGCACTGTGTGTCTGTATTACATGTCACATCCCAGACATACCTGTGTGCACTGTGTGTCTGTATTACATGTCACATCCCAGACATACCTGTGTGCACTGTGTGTCTGTATTACATGTCACATCCCAGACATACCTGTGTGCACTGTGTGTGTATTACATGTCACATCCCAGACATCCCTGTGTGCACTGTGTGTGTATTACATGTCACATCCCAGACATACCTGTGTGCACTGTGTGTCTGTATTACATGTCATATCCCAGACATACCTGTTCATTACCTTAGAACATGAGTTTATATTCTTTGTCTCTTCTGTCTTCCAGGAAAGAAGGTGTCCATGGCTTCTACAAGGGAATTGTCCCCAACGTGCTGCGAGTGACCCCCGCCTGCTGCATCACCTTTGTAGTTTATGAGAATGTCTCTCATTTCCTGTTAGGACTACGGAAACCCAAGGAGTAAAGAGAGTAACGTCTGGTGGCTGCACGGTGTAACAAAGGAGATCCCCTAGTCTTCGGGGACAATGGACACTTTGCAAAGCGAGCAAAGCCTGCCGGCACCTTCCCGGGTTTTGTCCTGAGACCTGTATGAGAGCGGGTTTAGGTTTTATTTATTTTATATATGTTATTAAGGGCGCTGTCTGATTTCTTGCGTTCCAGTCAGGACGTTGACTGCTGTTATTTTTATACAAATCTACTTTTATTTCTTTGGAAGAGATTAAAGTCCAAGTTCTGTATCAAAAACGATGTAAAAAAATATAGACAAGCTTGATTCTATTATATGAGCATTGAGCTAAATATTACAGTGAAGTTCCTGTAATCTGGCAGCTGAAGACATCTGTGTTGGTCCCATGTTCATATGTGCCCACATTGCAGAGACAAATAAAGTTTTAATATATGCAAATGACCCTCCAAGAGCAACGGGGGCGTTACCGTTACACCTAGAGGCTCTGCTCTCTCTGTAATCGCCGTCCCCTCTGCACTTTGATTGACAGGGCCAGGCAGTGTAAATGTCATCACGCTTTGGTTTGTATCAGGGTTTGTTTTTGTTGAGTTGAGTGGTAAAATTGATCACTAAAATTTGTGTTACGTATAATTTACTGGAGAGATTTTATAGATTTTTGTGGGAAGGAATTCATTATTTCCCCCTGTACACATAAAATGTGTTTGGTTTTTTGTTATGTTTTTTTATGAAAAAGAGATGTATTTATTTTTTAAGACGAAAATAACTAAAGTTTATTAAAGTCTCCCTACTAGAGGACTTGTGATTATTTGGTTACATACATGAGTGTAACTTAAAGTGAATTCAAAAGATTTGAGAATGAATAAGCCTATGCAGGCTATGTGAATAATTATATTTACTAAGTGATTTAACCCTTTCACCCCCGGAGGTTTTTTCGGTTATGCATTTTCCCAGCCATAACTGTTTTATTTTTCTGTTGAGATAGCTGTATGAGGGCTTGTTTTTTGCGGGACAAGTTGTACTTTCTAACGCCACCATTTAATATTGCATATGGTGTAGTGGGAAGCGGGAAAAAAATTCCAAATCGGGTGAAATTGCAAAAATAAACGCTATTCAGCTACAGTTCTACGGGTTTCTTATTTACAGTGTTCGATGTGCATTAAAACTGACCCGTTACTTTCATTCTACTGGTCAGTACGAATCCGGCAATACCTAATATGTATAGTTTTTCCTGCGTTTTGATAGTGATAAAATAATTAGAAAGTTGCCCTTTTTTTTTTTTTCCTTGTCATATCTTGACCCCTATAACCTTTTGGTATTTATGTGTACGGCGCTGTATGGGGGCTCATTTTTTGCGGGGCGATCTGAAGTTTTTATTGATACCATTCTGGGGTGCGTATGACTTTTTGATCACTTTTTATTTAATTTTTTTTAGAAAAAAAAAAGAGACAAAAAACGGCAAATCGCCATTTGGACGCTTTTTTCCGCCACACAATTCGCCGTATTGGAATTTCTTTTTTATATTTTAAAAGTACAGGCGTTTTCGGTCACGGTGATACCCTTGATGTCTTTTCATTATACGGAAAGGGGGGTGATTTGAACTTTTATATATTTTTTATATATTTTTTAACATTTTTTTTTTTTATTTTTTTCTGACTATTTTTAAGCTCAAATATGAGCTGATATATTGTGTTTTTTTTTTTCTTTGAGCAATCAGGGATTTACTAGACTGAGATAAATCCAAGAATTGCTCATTTCTTATCCTGGCCTGCCATCTAGTGGCCAGAATAAGAATTGCACTTCGAAAACTGTAATCCTCACCAGCGAGGATTACAGTTTTCATATGGTGTACAGACACCCCGATTGGCCACTCGGGGCGCCTGTACACCACCCGGAAGCATATGCTTCCGGGTTCAGACGCATCCTGAAACCGTGATCACGGCATCAGAAGGCCCTAGAAGACGCCGCCGATGGCGGCAAGTCTCTGCTGTTAGAGACAGCAGAGACTTGCCGGCCATGACGCCCGCCGCATCTGCAAGCGGGCGTCATGTCCCCGCACCAGCGCCGTACATGTACGCCGCTGGTCGGGAAGGGGTTAAATATACGATAAAACAAAGAAATCACATACAGAATAATAAAAAGTAAATACACATCACTACCCTAAATGGGGTGGAGACTCCGTCAATTATACTATAACCCATGGCTGTCTACCCCCGTTATAACACATGACCGACACCCCAGGGTGTACAAAAGAAATAGGTCAAGTCATACTCACTTCCTACCTAGAAGGAGGCCTGGTGGAGTCTGCTGAGACAAGGTGGGTAGCAGAGTTTTAACCTATTAGCCCCTCCTCCATTGTGCAGCAAGCATGTCTCCGAATCACTCAGGGATGTGGTCTTATCAGCACAATGGGGGATGGGTACTATCTCTAACCCACTTCAGTACAAGGGAAACTTAAACTATTATACAGTTTAAGTATTAAACAGAATTAAAGGGGGAGATCCAATCAGTTACTTAAAAATGACCCTACAATACACTCCACCCCTGGTTCTTCCACTTTAATTCATTTTCAACACCCAATATCGGAACCTATTCTACATATATAGCCTCACCATTTGACAGAAAACTACTTTGGACCATTGGATTTCTAAAAAAGAACAAAAACTGTGTGTTGGACTAACAAAAAGTGTCTTCTTCACTTCAGAACAAAGTCTCTGGTCAAGTCAGTTGTCCATTTCTTGATGTCCTGTGCACCTGCATGGCCCGTTTTTGTGTTGTTATTACAAAGTTCAGTCTATAACCCCACCTTATTTATGGGAAAGGTTTTTTTTGCAGGTGTAACGGCAGTGGAGATCTTAGACCTTGTCTGTGGGAGGAGCTTTGACACAAGGACCTCCTCCCCTAACTGGTCTGCAGATCAATGCATCAGCCCTGCTGGTTTTGGCAGGAAGTCTTGGGCAGACTATTACTTTTGAGGTCCGCCCCTGGAGTACTAGCAGCAAGGCCTTGTTCAGCATGGCAGACCAGTGATTGAAGCCTTTTCTTGTTGGGTGACAGGTCACCAAAAACTGTGTCTCACCACAACTGTTTGACTTGGGCAGCCCCTGGACTTTTCTGAGGTTGCCAGTCCGGGGTCTGTTTAACAGCTGAACGTTTCCACACAATCTCAGGGAACGCCAGTGATGGGGTGGTTTCCTCTCCACCCCTGCATCAAATGGATCAAATTAACAAGCAAAAGTCCTTGAACTTTTCTCAGTCTAACACTGTATTTAACCCTTTCACTGCCAGAGGTTTTTTTGTTTTTGCGTTTTCATTTTGCGCTCCCTGCCTTCATACAGTCATAACTTTTATTTTTCTGTTCACATAGCTGTATGAGGGCTTGTTTTTTGTGGCATAAGTTCTACTTTCCAACACCACCATTTAATTATTGCATATGATGTAGTAGGAAGCGGGAAACAAATTCCAAATCAGGTGAAATTGCAAAATAAAAATAAAAAAAAGCAATCCCGCCACAGTACGGGTTTTTATTTACAAAGTATAATGTGCGATGAAACTGATAAGTTGCTTTCTTTCTACAGGTCAGCAGTACGAATCCGGCGATACCTAATATGTATAGTTTTTCTTGCGTTTTGATAGTGATAAAATAATTATAAAGTTGGAAAAATATATATATATATATTTTTTTTTTTTTGTCGACATATCTTTTTGGTATTTATGTGTACGGAGCTGTATGGGGCTCATTTTATGCGGGGCGATCTGAACTTTTCATTTATGCCATTCTGGGGTTTGCATAACTTTTTGATCACTTTATATTTAATTTTTTTTAGAAAATAAAGCGACCAAAAACGGTCATTTTGACGCTTTTTTCCATTTTGCGGTTTTCCATATGGAAAAGAAATTTTTATATTTCTGTAGTATGGGTGTTTTCGCACATAGCGATACCAATGTGTATTTTTTTTTTTTTTTTTTTGAGGAAAGGGGGGTGATTTGAATTAGGTTTTTTTATTTTAAAAAACTAATTGTTTTACACTTTTTTTTTTTATAGTTCCCATAGGGAACTATAACAAACAATCATCTGATTGCTTATATGCATACACTGATCGCCACATGGGGGAGCCGGAGCAACACCGGAAGCGCGTGCTTCCGGTGTTTGACGAACTCTGATGCCGTGGTCAGGATTGACAACGGCATCCAAGGGGTTAAATGTCCGCGATTGGCATTACTGCCGGTTGCGGACATCAGCCGCGGGTGTCTGCTGTAGGAATCAGCAGGCCACCTGCGGCTATGGCGCCCGCTCTACTCAGGATCGAGCGCCATCTTTAAAGACCCTTCCAGCGGGTTAAATAACACTTTCCAATGGTAGCATAGAAGTTCTTTGCCAAAGCAAAATAAACTTTTATAAAACCATAAGGGTGTACAAAAGAAATAAGGCAATTACTCACATCCTATGTAGATGGAGGCCTGGTGGAGTCTCCTGTAACCTATTAGCCCCTCCTTCGTTATTCTGAGATCACTCAGGAATGTGGTCTTATCAGCAGAATTGGGGGATGGTTACTCTGTCTCTAACCCACTTCATTACAGAAACAGAGCCAGATAATGAGACTAGCAGGGGCATGAGACTATACGACACCACTATCTGTTTGTCTATATCCCTTAACACCCCAGGCATGGGTATGGCATTGTTCAAGGTTCAACCTACTTAAACCTTTTTCAACTTTTCACATACTGTATACCAGACAATACTTTATCTTTCTGACTAACATATCTTGTCATACTCTGGAAAGCAGAACTATTTCAAAGAGATATATTTCTAAAACCTTCATCTTCTTAGTGCTAGCCACACATCTATTGGCACACACTAGGTACAATAGTTATTCTTTAACTGACCATCTTTACTTCTCTAATCTCTAATGCTAGGACCACATGTCTTTCCTACTTGAACACACACACACATAGCATTAGGGTAACAGTTTATTTCTAAACATTTAACACAAGTGCCATTCTGACTGTAGACACTTGTTTTCTCTCTTGATGGTGCCATAAATTTACACCCTGACACTGTTCTGTTTTCAACTCATCAGAACCCTCCTCAACATCACAGGAGCTCTGATGTCCACAGTCTGCAAGCTCTTACTTCACAGAGTCTACAACTTTCAAAAGAACTTTGCTAGATTCGACCAAGTCTACTACAGCTCCACTAACAGCTCATAGCAGATTTGCACAACACGTGCAACCATAATAATCTGCCTGCAGATTATTAATTCCCACGAATACCCGGGTTCCCATTCGAAGTGGCGGGTCCAAGCTACCCTGTCTCTTTGTAACATCCTATTAACTGTAAGCATATTCATTTGCTCAAATCCCACTGCTGCCACCATTTGTAACGTAAAGTAAATTCAAAAGATTTAAGAATGAATAAGCTTACGCAGGCTATGTGAATAATTATATTTACTAAGTGATTAAATATACGATAAAACAAAGAAATCACATACAGAATAATAAAGAGTAAATATACAGTCATGGCCAAAAGTTGTGAGAATGACACAAATATTATATTTTCACATGATCTGCTGCCCTCTGGTTTTTATGTGTGTTTGTCAGATGTTTTTATCACATACAGAAATATAATTGCAATCATATTATGAGTAACAAAAGCTTATATTGACAGTTAGAATGAGTTAATGCAGCAAGTCAATATTTGCAGTGTTGACCCTTCTTCTTCAGGACCTCTGCAATTCTCCCTGGCATGCTCTCAATCAACTTCTGGACCAAATCCTGACTGATAGCAGTCCATTCTTGCACAATCAATGCTTGCATTTTGTCAGAATTTGTAGGTTTTTGTTTGTCCACCCGTCTCTTGATGATTGACCACAAGTTCTCAATGGGATTAAGATCTGGGGAGTTTCCAGGCCATGGACCCCAAATCTCTATGTTTTGTTCCCTGAGCCATTTAGTTATCACCTTTGCTTTATGGCAAGGTGCTCCATCATGCTGGAAAAGGCATTGTTGATCGCCAAACTGCTCTTGGACGGTTGGGAGAAGTTGCTCTCAGAGGACATTCTGGTACCATTCTTTATTCATGGCTGTGTTTTTAGGCAAGACTGTGAGAGAGCCGATTCCCTTGGCTGAGAAGCAACCCCACACATGAATGGTTTCAGGATGCTTTACAGTTGGCATGAGACAAGACTGGTGGTAGCGCTCACCTCGTCTTCTCCGAATAAGCTGTTTTCCAGATGTCCCAAACAATCGAAAAGGGGATTCATCAGAGAAAATGACTTTACCCCAGTCCTCAGCAGTCCACTTCCTGTACCTTTTGCAGAATATCAGTCTGTCCCTGATGTTTTTTCTGGAGAGAAGTGTCTTCTTTGCTCCCCTCCTTGAGACCAGGCCTTGCTCCAAGAGTCTCCGCCTCACAGTGCGTGCAGATACACTCACACCTGCCTGCTGCCATTCCTGAGCAAGCTCTGCACTGCTGGTAGCCCGATCCCGCAGCTGAAACACTTTTAAGAGACGGTCCTGGCGCTTGCTGGTCTTTCTTGGGCGCCTTGGAGCCTTTTTGGCAACAATGGAACCTCTCTCCTTGAAGTTCTTGATGATGCGATAGATTGTTGACTGAGGTGCAATCTTTCTAGCTGCGATACTCTTCCCTGTTAGGCCATTTTTGTGCAGTGCAATGATGACTGCACGTGTTTCTTTAGAGATAACCATGGTTAACAGAAGAGAAACAATGCTGCCAAGCACCAGCCTCCTTTTAAAGTGTCCAGTGGTGTCATTCTTACTTAATCATGACAGATTGATCTCCAGCCCTGTCCTCATCAACACCCACACCTGTGTTAATGGAGCAATCACTGAAACGATGTTAGCTGTCCTTTTAAGGCAGGGCTGCAATGATGTTGAAATGTGTTTTGGGGGATAAAGTTCATTTTCTAGGCAAATATTGACTTTGCAAGTAATTGCTGTTAAGATGATCAATCTTTATAACATTCTGGAGTATATGCAAATTGCCATTATAAAAACTGAAGCAGTAGACTTTGTAAAATTTATATTTGTATCATTCTCAAAACTTTTGGCCATGACTGTAGATTACTAGCCTAAATGGGGTGGAGACTCCGTCGATCATGCTATAACCCATGTCTGTCTACCCTGTTATAGCACATGACTGACACTCCTGGGTGTACAAGAGAAATAGGGCAAGTCATAATCACATCCTACCTAGATGGAGGCCTGGTGGAGTCTGCTAAGACAAGGTGGGTAGCAGAGTTTTAACCCGTTAGCCCCTCCGCCAGTGTGCAGCACACGTGTCTGAGATTACTCAGGAACGTGGCCTTATCAGCACAATGGGGGATGGATACTATCTCTAACTAACTTCATTATAAGGAAAACTTATAAACTATTACACAATGTATCAAACTAACTAACTATTAAAGGGGAGAACCAATCAGTTACTTAAAAATACCCTTACAATACAAGTACAGAAAAAGTAACTTAGAATGTATGCCAGTACAAAAAAATACCCCCTTATAATGTGAGCCACTACAAAAAAAAACTCCTTTTTATGTGTGCTAGTACAAAAAAAGCCTTTTAATGTGCACCAGTACAAAAAATAACCCCTTATATTGTGTGCCAGTACCAAAAATGTCCCTTATAATATGTGCCAGTATAAAAAGTACCTGTGTGGCAGTAAAAAAAAAAAAAAAAAAAAAAGCTTCTTTAAATGTAAGCGACTACAAAAATTGTGCCTCAATTTTGATCCACGTTGCTTGGATTTTGGTCCCTGACACTGGAATTTTGACCCTGCTGCTTGGATTTTTCACCACATGAAGTTTATACCCCACTGCTTGGATTTTGAACACTGCAATTTGGATTTGCCAGTACATAAAAAGACCCCTTATAATGTATGCCAGTCCAAAAATTGATGCCTCAATTTTGGACCACACCACTTAGATTTTGGTCCCCGACACCTGGACTCACCATGTGGAGTTTATACCCCACTGCTTGGATTTTGGACCCCACAATTTGTATTTCTGACCCTGCCGCCTATAATGTGTGCCAGTACAAAAAAATACCTCCTTATAATGCGTGCCGGTATAAAAAATAACCCCTTGTAATATGTGCCAGTAAAAGAAATGCCTATTTATAATATAAGCCAGCCTGGATTTTGTACCCAGCATCTTGGATTTCAGACACTGCCTGGATTTTGGACTCAACCTCCTAGACTGTGGATGCTTTTATTTGGACCTTGCCATCTGGACTTTTGATCTCACAATTTGTTTGCTGTCTGGACAAAAATACCTCCTTATAATGTGTGCCAGTACAAAAAATACCACCGTATAATGTGCAAGTACAAAAAATACCCCTGCACTTTGGATTTATGACCCTGCCATTTGGATTTTGCACTTTGGCCCCTTGGATTTCAGACAATGCCTGGATTTTGGACTTGACTTTGGCTCCATCGTCTGCCACGGCCTAAACTTTGGACTTCGTCACTTCTATTTTGGACCCTGCTATCTGAAGTTTTGATATCACCATAGGATTTTGGACCTTGGATTTTTCACTCCGCTGTATAGATTTTGGACACCACTAATTACAGTTTTGACCCTGCTAGCTGAATTTTGAAAACCGCCATCTGGAATTTGGACCCCATCGCTTTCGATTTTTGACCCCGCTGTCTGGACTTTGGACCCTGCCACTTGGATTTTCGACCCTGCAGTATTACTTACCACGTGAACATTAGACCCTGCTGCTCCAAACGTTGATCCAGTCACCTGCACTTTTGACCTTGTTGCTTGGATTTTGGACTCCATGGACTTTGGACCCCGCAATTTGAATTTCTTACCTTGCCTCTTGGATTTCAGATACCGCCGCCTGGATTTTTGCCCCTTGCTGTCTTGAATTGGGATAGTGATGTTTGGATTTTGGACGCTGACATCTGGCTTTTGGACCCCGTTGGATTTTGGATCACAACTTTTTTGACTTTGGCCCCACTGCCTGGACTTTTGACCCCCACCGCTTTTGGACTGTATGAGCTTTGGCTCAAGTGGAGGACTCCGCCGCTTGAATTTGGCCCAAGTGGAGCACCCTTTAAAGCTGACCTCTCGACAATGACCTGGCTTATGTAAAGAGGTCCATGCCCTTAGACCGTTGCCTAAATGAAGGACCCTTCCAATGGATTATAGATAAAGTGAAGAATGCCACTGCTTGACGCTGGCCTACATGGAGCACCTGGCAGCTGGACATTTGCCCAAGAGGAGGACCCACTCACTGGACTTATGTGGAGGGCCTCACTGCTGGACTTGGATAAAGTGGAGAACACTTCTGCTGGACTTTGAACTGCAAGGAGGACACTGCCCCTCGACTTTGACTTATGTAAAGGGCCTTGTGGCTGGACTTTAGACAATGTAGAGGTCCCTGCTGCTGGATTTTGGAACATGTGGATTGGTAGTCAGAATGGCCTACTGCTTACATTTGCTTTTCATGGTTTTTGGGGCGGCTGTGGTTTCTACAGACGAAGCATCAATGTGTTTCACTTGTAAAAACTGCAACAGCTTTTTACCATTCAATTTTCACTGCTCCTCATCACTCTATGGGGGAGTTTATCAAAATGGTGCAAAGGAAAATTGGCTTAGTTGCCCATAGCAACCAGATTCTGCCTTTCATTTTTCAAAGGAGTGCTGAAAAAATGAAAGGTGGAATCTGATTGGTTGCTATGAGCAACTAATCCAGTTCTACTTTACACCAGTTTAATAAATCTCCACCTATGTGGTTATATACTTGGGTAGTCTAAAGTGAAAGATGGGATATTGGGCCCCTTAGTCTCCAAGGCCCAAGGGTAACTGTACCTTTAAGATGTGAAAAGGTGGAGTAAAACTTTAATGCAACAGTAGAACTCACTGTAACCAAAAGGCCACCCAATCTATTTTACTTACACATATAAATTGTCAGTAAAATGCCTATTTCTGCACTAGGAATGAATTCTAGCAGTAAATAAGTAGTAAAATGAAGCCTCAGGACAATTCATTTCACTTGGTTTCACAATATGCGGTAAAAAAAAAGTAAACCTCCATATACTATAAGGTAAAACTGTATGGTATATCATAACCCGGCAAATCGGCAGGCGGCCATCGTCAAAAACGTGGGAAAAAAACAGTAGCGCCGGGATGACCAGCCAGAATAAATGATAAAGGCTACGACAAAATGGCGCCTGTGTAGGAGACAAACGAATAACACGTAGTATCCGCTCTAGTACTAGGGGCGGAGCATCGTGTCGCGGTGGCGGGAAAGTAGAACCGGGTGACACATCGGTATGTACGCTTCTTAAAAAAAGGACTCCCAGAACCTGAGAGAACGACTCTGCTTTAGCGTTCGGTGTGTATATGCCCCTTCTCTTGTCCTTTTTCTGGGCTGACCGTTATCTCCCCAACTGCGTCATAGCAACCAATCGGATCACGTCTTTCTTTTGTAACAGGTGCTTCGAAAATGAAAGCTGTTGTTTGATTGGTTGCTATAGGCAACTTTTTTTTGTCTGGGGAAGTTTTCGCACATAAAGCTTGTTTGAAAGACACACGTCTGATTTTTGGGGTTCACTTATTTCTACGCTAATGTTCTGTTGCTCTTTATATGCGGTTGCAGTTGTAGTAATATGACAGTTGTGTGTTGAGCTTTAGTATTCTCAATGGGTTAAAAAAGATGTAATATTAGTCATGGACTAGTTAAATTCAGACACAGAAGAAGATTTTGCACATAACTTTCCTCCCTGCCAAAAATGTGCACAAGACAACTTAGTGTACCAAAATTGCACCCTCCTGCAACTTTGATACAATGCAGCGTTCTTCTGTCAGCCATATTGAAATTTAAAGGAACCCTCCAGTTCAAGACAAAAAAAAAATCAGCTTAATAAAACTGAGGAGCAAACAGAACGTTTATGTGATGCCCCCTTTTTATCTATTTAGTGGCAGATCTACCAGTTCTCTTCTGTCATCCAAGATGACCACACCGCTTCTCAGACTACCTGGAGCATCAGTAGACCAAGACGCCTCCTATATATCCAGCCCTGCTCTTGGATTGGCTAGCATTGTTCACATGAGCAGTGCTGGCCAATCCAAAGGCAGCAAGAAGTGTCTTGGTCTACCAAATGCACAGTGCGCACCAGGTAGTCTGAGAAGCGGTGCGGCCATCTTGGATGAGAGAAGAGAAGCCTGAGAATTGACAGATCAGCAACTAAAAAGGAGGTCACCATGTAAGTCTTTATTTTCCAGTTAAAGAAGCACTCCCACAATTTTTTTTTTTTTTTTTTACATTTTGTGACCTGTTAGGTTACGGTCACACGGTCTGGTTTCCTGATGCAGTTTTGGAATCAGGAGTTGATTAAAAAAAGTCATATTTGTCCATTATACTTTATCTCCTTTTTTAAACCACTCCTGGTTTGGGCTTCCAAAACTGCATCAGAAAACCTGACCGTGTGACCATACCCTGAAGCTACTTTCACACTAGCGTTTCTATTTTCCGCTATTGAGATCCGTCATAGGGTCTCAATACCGGAGAAAAACGCTTCTGCTTTGTCCCCATGCATGTTCCAAAATGCATTCCGTTCCATTTGGTTGCGTTCCCATACCGGAGAGCAAACCTCAGCAAGCGGAGCAAAACGGATCCGTCATGACCCACAATGCAAGTCAGTGGGGACGAATCCGTTTAACTCTGACACAATAGAAAATATATCTGTTCCCCATTGACTTTCAGTGGAGTTCATGACGGATCGGTCTTGGCTATGATTAAGATGATACAACTGGATCTGTTCATAACGGATGCAGATGGTTGTATTATCAGTAATGGAAGCGTTTTTGCTGAGCCCTGCCGGATCCAGTGTGAAAGTAGCCTTAGAAAAGTACCTGATGTAAACTGTAGTGAAGGTAAACTTCTTACCAGTGACTGTATTTGTGAGTTATAACTTCCCTTCTGATCCTCAGCTGTGTCATGTGACCAACACTTTTATCTTCCAAATAACACAGCATCTTATGTGTGGACAGAAGTCAGTTTCTCTATGTATTCCTATGGGGGCCTCAATGTCAGTCTAAGGGCTCATTCACATGACCGCAAAAATACGGGGGCCGCCCGGCGTGTGTTCCGCTGCGCTCGGAACACACGCCGGGCGTCCCCATTCAAAATGCCTATACTTGTCCGTGCGTACGGACAAGCATAGGACATGTTCTATCTTTTCTTGCGGAGCTGCGGCACGGCAAGATAGCGAGCCGACCATAGAGGTGAACGGGCCTGCCCCTATTCCGCAATTTTGCGGAATAGGCGCGGACCCGTTCACACGGCCCTTATAGGAATGAATAGAGAAGTAACTGGCTTCCTGTCCTGTGCCAGTTGGAAATTAGAGTGTTGGTCACATGACACAGCTGACACAGATCAGAAGGGAGGTTATAACTCACAAACACAGTCACTGGTAAGAAGATTATCTTCACTACAGATTACATCATACAACTTTCTAACAGGTCAGAGAATAATTTAACTCCTTTTTTTTTCTTTTTCATGGCAAGGATATATATATATATTTTTTTTTTACTGAAGGGCAGTTGCTTTTTAGGCTGATATGAACATTTTATTGAAAAATGACAGTCACTATGTCGGGGTCAGGGCTTGTTTATTATAAATGTTAAAAGCAGGGTCTGTGGGGATTGGTCATCCTGATCTGATGCGGCACCGCCTCAGGGCTTTGGTGCAGGTGTGAACATAGACTTACCTGTAACGCTGTGCTTGACGTTGCAGCTGTGCTCGGCCAGATTCCTTTCCTCTAGAATTCGGAGGAGCCTTTACCATGAGTCGTTCCCGAGAAGAAGTGGAGGCCACGCTGCAGACCGCCAAGCTAAACGTGGAGGATCTGCGCAGCACGGTGCAGTGTCTGACCTTCAGCGACACCTTCACATCTGGGGATTACAACCTGCTGGAGCTGGATGACGCCCTCTGTAAGGAGATCGAGGCGGGAGGGAGGTAAGAGGAGCCATATTCTTATAGACCGGCGGCACGTTTACTTTATACAAAGGTCATTTACATCATGAAATTGCTTGCTGTCAGTGAGTGGAAACAGTGCTGAAAATAGCTGTGAGAGTCCCATGGAAACGATTGGAGACCAAACAGTGCAAGTGCCGCCACCCCTCCATTCACCTCTGTGGAACTGCTGGAAATTTTTGGAACTCCCGTAGAAATGAATGAAGGGTGTCCGCGCGTGCGCAGCTCCTCTCTGTTCACTTCTGGGGCTCCGTTCTGGAAGTATCTGAGGTGAGACAACCCCTTTAAGTGCCAACTACTCTAATGTACAATTTCACATATTGTGTATGGTTAAAGATGAGCCAAATATACCAAAAAATTCGCTTCCTGATGAATTACTTCGTCATGGAGCGCGTTTCTTTGTAATTAGTGGGTGCAATGACAGGGAGCGGCGAGTGCGCCACTCTCCATCATTGTACGCCTCAAATACCTCGTTTATCGCTGATCGCGGCATCTCATATAAGTAACAGAGTGTACAATTTAAAAAAACAAACAAAAAAAAAATCATACTTGCCTGATCCATTTAATCGCGATCGCCATCTTACTTGAAGATCTGGTACGAAATCTCGCGTGCCCTTTGACGTCATCGCGCTGGCTGTCAGTGACATCACAGGTCATTGTGCACGGGGATTTTGTGTGAGATCTTCAAGCAAGATGGTGGCAGCCGGCCTGTCACGAGCAAATGGATCAGGTTTTTACACTGTTTCAGGTTACATCGATTCGCTACCACGAAACACAAGGAAATTCGGCTTTGCGGCGATTCGAATTTATCCTGAAAAACTGGATGTTTTTTTTTCTCATCCCTTTCAGCCTTATAATTCGAGGTGACAAGGCAGATCACGCCGTCCTGTGCAGTCAGAACAGAACCTATGACCTGAAAATCGCAGATACCTCCAATTTACTGTTGTTCATCCCGGAATGTAAAACATCGGACCTCCTGCCGGCTGATCAGCTGCCACTGAGCATCGCTTCGTGTGAGGTGAGCCGGGGTATATTGGGCATGTTGTCTATTTGTGACTGATGTAAGTGACATAAGGATTGCATCAGTTTGAAGTGTAACTGTGATATTTTTTATTTTATTTGCTAGTTCATTAGAGCTTGACATGTTTACCTGAGTTAGTCTGTCAATGATTGTCAAAAGACCTGTAATTACCTTATAATAACAGCTTTCATTAATGTGTCCTGTCCCTTTCCACTGGTCCCTTAAGGCTCCATTCACACGTCCAGTTTTTCTTTCCCGATTCGATCCTGATCTGGAGCCATTCATTTCAATGGGTCCTGAAAAAATCAGGAAAGAAAAACAGGACGTGTGAATGGAGCCTAAGACTGTTGCTATGGCTCATCTAAGAAGACAGGAAGACAGAGGGGCGGTCCTTCACACTGCTGCCTGCATTAGGCTTCAGAGTGAGGAGGCGTGTCTCTCAGTAATCCAATCTGATTGGCTGGCAGGAAGCTGCTGGCTACAAAAGTGAGGGAAGGCAGTTCTGGCCTAAGAGAACTGGCGGAGGAGCCATCTTGAGAAGGTCCTCATACTGTAGAGGTTAAAACAGCCGTAACTAAGGGGAAAACTCAAGGAAAACAGCGATATGTGAAAAAACTAAAGACTGCTTTATGCATAATGCTCCACCAGCAGTAACATATGCTAAAATTGTTTTTTTTTTTTTTTAAATGAAAACATGACAGTTACACATTCAGGAACCATATGCAGACCAAGGCTGTGTAGTCGGAGTCGTGGAGTCGGAGTCGGTCACCATTTTGGTGGAGTCGGAGTCGGTATAAAATGGACCGACTCCTAAAATATATAATGAATTAGTACATTTAGTTCAATGCTGAATATATTTTTATAAGAATTTGTGAAAATGATGAAATGTCCTATAAATGTCTGTTCCTGATCTAAGGATTTAGGCTTTTAGTTGAGATGACTGTGTGCTGCCCTTTATGTCCAGTGCATGTTCTCTCTGTATGCTTTATGTTTCCTCTGAGCTCATGTTTGGAGAGGTTAGCTGCTCTCATGGCTTCTATCTGCTGCTGATGTAAAACACCTAGAGCCTTATGTATGAAAACTGTCTAGGTGTAGAAGTTTCTTTGTTGCCCATAGCAACCAATCAGAGCTCCCCTTTCATTTCATATAGTGCTCTGGAGAAATGAAAGGGGAGCTCTGATTGGTTGCTATGGGCAACAAAAAAGTCTTAGACCTAGACAGTTTTCATACATCAGGCCCAGAGGCGTAGCTACTGGGGGGAGAGGGGGGGAGAGGAGGCGATGCTCTGGGCCCAATACCTCTGGGGGGGCCCAGCAGGGATGGCCTTAGTACAATCAGGCGAATACAAGTGAGCGCTTCCATTATGGAGTCTGATGGGGGCACATTCTGCTGATCTGAGGTCTGATGGGGGAACATTCTACTGATCTGAGGTCTGATGGGGGCACATTAAGTTGATCTGAGGTCTGATGGGGGCACATTAAGCTGATCTGAGGTCTGATGGGGGTACATTCTGCTGATCTGAGGTCTGATGGGGGTACATTCTGCTGATCTGAGGTCTGATGGGGGCACATTCTGCTGATCTGAGGTCTGATGGGGGCACATTCTACTGATCTGAGGTCTGATGGGGGCACATTCTGCTGATCTGAGGTCTGATGGGGGCACATTCTGCTGATCTGAGGTCTGATGGGGCACAAGACGCTGATCTGAGGTCTGATGGGGGCACAATACGCTGATCTGAGGTCTGATGGGGGCACATTAAGCCGATCTGAAGTCTGATGGGGGCAAGGGACTGTTAGTTTAGTGATGTAAAAGCTGGGGACAGATTTCCTTTAACATAGGAGTCCCCTTTTTTACTCCTATTACTCCTATATTTTACTGCATTATGTGGTAGAGTATTTAGAGTAGGGTATGTAGAAAGTCTATTGTACTGTACTTAACAGCATAGATGATCTAGCAGTTCATATAGTCATCTTGCTAATACAGTATTATAACCACAACTAGTAGTATGTGCCTGTGAAGTTGGAAACGTGTGTTTGGGAAGCCACTAAGTGGGGGGCCCACTCAAGTCTGTTTCGCCCCCCCATGTGCTGAACCTCTAGCTACGCCTCTGATCAGGCCCTTAGTGAGCTGTACCCAGAGAAGCCTGATAGATTACAAACTGTTTTTGTCATGACTTATCTGTACTATTGATTTTATGCAAATTTGTTTAAAGTTATCACTTAACCACTTCCAGTCTGCCCATTGACTATAAACGTCCTGGTAGTGGATCTTTATCTCTGAATGGACGTTTTAAAACGTCCTTGAGCTTTGCCCCCTGTGTGCAGCACCTGTACATAGAAGCTCCATGACTCAGCTGCCTCCTGACAGCCAGGAACATGGAGCTTTAACCTGAGACCTTTTTTACCTGGTCTCCAGGCTTTTGATCACTCTGACAAGCTGTCAAAGCGATCACAAATGCTTGTACTATCTCCCTCTCATTACTGCCGGTCACAGAGCAGTTTACAACCACATATGGGGTGTTTCTGCAAACTTCAGAATCAGGAAAATAAATATGCAGGTTTGATTTGTGGTTTACCCTTGCTATCTTATAGGAAAAATTAATTAAAAATTAAAAATCTGCAAAAGAAATATATTTATTTTTAAATTTCACCTTCCTTCTGTTTTAATTCGTGTGGGAAATCTAAAGGGTTAACAAACTTTGTAAAAATCAGTTTGGATTATTTTGGGGGCTGTAGTTTCTAAAATATGTTCATTTATGGGAGGTTTCTATTATTTAAAGGGATTCTGTCACCACCATTTTGCATATTAAGTTATTTATACCACTGGATTTATCGCATCATAAGGATCCCCAAATGGTTATTGTTATAGGGCCCAGATGAAGATTTGTGGTGTAAAACTCCTTTTTTATCTACTGTCAATCACTTACATTAAGGGGCCCAAGGGGAGGTGACCATGTTTGCTGGAGCCCGGGCTCGGCGATTCTGTTGGAGCCCCGGACCGCCCACCTAATTAATATTCACTTCACTGAGTGAAGCTCCGACGCGGCAATTGATGTACTGCGCCTGCGCAGCCCCGGACGGCACACCTAATTAATATTCACTTCACTGAGTCAGTGAAGCTCCGACGCGGCACTGCGCCTGCGCGGGATTACAGCCGCCGTCGGAGCTTCACTGACTCAGTGAAGTGAATATTAATTAGCTGTGCGGTCCAGGGCTGCGCAGGCGCAGTACATCAAGTGCGGCGTCGGAGCTTCACTCAGTGAAGTGAATATTAATTAGCTGTGCGGTCCAGGGCTGCGCAGGCGCAGTACATCAATTGCCGCGTCGGAGCTTCACTCAGTGAAGTGAATATTAATTAGGTGGGCGGTCCGGGGCTCCAACGAATCGCCGAGCCCGGGCTCCAGCAAACATGGTCACCTCCCCTTGGGCCCCTTAATGTAAGTGATTGACAGTAGATAAAAAAGGATTTTTACACCACAAATCTTCATCTGGGCCCTATAACAATAACCATTTGGGGATCCTTATGATGCGATAAATCCAGTGGTATAAATAACTTAATATGCAAAATGGTGGTGACAGAATCCCTTTAAGCCCCTCAAAGTCACTTTAGAACGGCAAAGGCCCTTTAAAATTAACTATTGGAAATTTTCATGAAAATCTTAAAAATTACATCAAAAATTCGAAGCCTTCTAACGTCCTAAAAAAATAAAATTACATTTCCAAAATTATGCCAACATAAAGTGGACATATGGTGAATGTTCATTAATAACAATTTTATTAGATATCCCTATGCTACTTAAAAGCAGAGAAATTCATATTTAAAAAATTGTGATTTTTTTTTTTTCAAAATTTTCAGTAAATTTTGGATTTTTTATAACTAAAGGTAAAATATATTGACTCAAATTTACCATTAACACAAAGTACAATGTGTCACAAGAAAACAATCTATGAATGGCTTGGATAAGTAAAAGCGTTCCAAAGTTATTACCACATGAAGTGACACATGTCAGATTTGCAAAATTAGGCCTGGTCAGGAAGGGGGTAAATGGCCCGGATGGGAAGTGGTTAAACATGCTCCATGTATGAGGGAGTAGGAGTCGGAGTCTGGGTGAGGGGAAATTGAGGAGTCGGAGTCGGGGCTTTGGCTTACCGACTCCACAGCCCTGATGCAGACAACATAATCTGGTGGCGCCCAGGACCCTCACTCCTCACATCCTATGGAGTTCCCTGTTATCTTTTTTTCTTCTTTTGTTGTTGTTCTTCTCTCTCATCACATCTTACAATATCTTGCAGATTGCGGGATTCTCCAATCATTACTGGGAGTTGAGGAAATGCAGGCCCAAACTGAAGAAGTTGAAGAAACTCTTGTTAGAAAACCCTTATGAAGGGCCAGAGAACGAGCAGAACACAAGTGCGTTAATGGTAAGTAGAGCAGTAGACTGCCGGGTACTGATTACCAGGCTGTAGCCTCCTTCTTGGTAAATTAGTTTGGCTAATTTTTTTACCGAATACAATACATCACTATTCTATCAGCAAGAAGCCATACAACAGGAGTGCTCTTAGGTTTGGTTTTTCTAAACGTGCCTCGGGTACAAAATTTACACTGCTCGTCAGTTCACCCAGGTAAGTTTCATCTGTTTTGCCGGTGTTGTAATATGCTGTGGATTTTCTACCCACAAAATTGGGTGGAAAACTGCAGTGTGTCCACCCCTTGTGAAGGCACTTAAAGGGGTTATCCAAGACTAATCTTTTTTTACCAGACCTCTTCAGAATGGCTGGACCCGCAGTGGGGTTAATACTCACCTGGGTCCCGCTACTGAATTCCGGCTTCATCACTTCACGGCAGGTCCCGGATCTCTGGGAATCAACATCCTGTTGACAGGCATCATGTGACCGCTGCAGCCAATCCCTGGTTGCAGGGGTGACCTGTCGCCCATGTGGTACATCACTGAGTCACGTGCTGTGACAGGTCAGTGCTGTGGCCTGTGATTGGCTGCCTTGGTCACATGATGTCCTTCAACATGATGTTGATTCCCAGAGACCTGGAACCTGACTAGGCAGCCATGGAGCAATGCAGCCGTAATCCAGCGGCAGGGACAAGCTAAGTATGAATACCTCCATGGATTCAGCCACTCGGACGGTCTGTTAAAAAAAAATAGTAATAATTTAGTCTTGGATAACCCCTTTAACCCTTACACGTACGGCGCTGGGGCGATGCGGGCACATGGCGGCCGCTCGCAAGTGCGGCGGGCGTCATGGCCGGCAAGTCTCTGCTGTTTCTAACAGCAGAGACTTGCCGCTACTTACTTGATCGGCGGCGTCTTGCTGGGCGGTTAGATGCTGTGATCACACGTGATCACGGCATCTAGTTGCGTCTGTCGCTTCCGGGTGGTGTACAGACACCCCGTGTGGCCAATCGGGGTGTCTGTACACCATATGAAAACTGTAATCCTCGCTGGTGAGGATTACAGTTTTCAAAGTGCAATTCTTATTCTGGCCACTAGATGGCAGGCCAGGATAAGAGATGAGCAATTCTTGGATTTATCTGAGTCTAGAAAATCTCCGATTGCTCATAAAGGAAAAAAAAAAGCCACAATATATCAGCTCTTCTTTGACCTTTCAAATAGTCAAAAAAAATTTAAAAAAAAATGTTAAAAAAATATAAAAAAGATATAAAAGTTCAAATCACCCCCCTTTCCGTATAATTAAAAAATAAATACCTAAATAACAATAAATATAGACATCATGGGTATCACCGTGACCGAAAACGCCTGTACTTTTAAAATATAAAAAAAAATTCCAATACGGCGAATTGTGTGGCGGAAAAAAGTGTCCAAATGGCGATTTGCCGGTTTTTGTCGCTTTTTCTTTTTTTCTAAAATAAAGTTAAATAAAAAGTGATCAAAAAGTCATACACACCCCAGAATGGTATCAATACAAACTTCAGATCGCCCCGCAAAAAATGAGCCCCCATACAGCTCTGTACACATACCAAAAAGTTATAGGGGTCAAGATTTGACAAAAAAAAAAAAAGGGCAACTTTCTAATTATTTTATCACTATCAAAACGCAGGAAAAACTATACATATTAGGCATTGCCGGATTTGTACTGACCAGTAGAATGAAAGTAACGGGTCAGTTTTAATGCACATCGAACGCTGTAAATAAGAAACCCGTAGAACTGTAGCGGAATAGCGTTTTTTTTGCAATTTCACCTGATTTGGATTTTTTTTCCCGCTTCCCACTACACCATATGCAATATTAAATGGTGGCATTGGAAAGTACAACTTGTCCCGCAAAAAACAAGCCCTCATACAGCTATGTGAACAGAAAAATAAAAGCGTTATGGCTGTTTGAAGGCAGGGAGCGCAAAACGAAAATGCATAACCGAAAAAACCTCCGGGAGTGAAAGGGTTAAGGATCATGGACATGGACCCTGAACACCGCACTCCTCCCCTGTGATGCACGACATTCCTGCTTCCAGGGGAGAAAGCAGGTTTGTCCTTCCGTGACCTCCCTCTCCCTCTTGGTTTAAGTGTCATGAGGTAACCAACTTTAGAAAGAAAAAAAAAAAGTCATTGCTCTCTCAGTGATCGTTCTTGATATATTTGTCTGCGTGGAAATTTGTCGATTTTATATTGTTAGAAATCGGAGTTCTTCACAAAATTTTCAGAAAGGAAAGGCTGGACAAGTAGGTACCTAAGTAATACCACAGATTATGGAACGTGCTGCAATTTTCTTTCCTCTAGGGTTATTCTTATCTCAGACAATGGGGGCATATAGCTAGGATATGCCCCCCATTGTCTGATAGGTGCGGGTCCCACACCTATATTGAGAATGGAGACCCGAAAGTAATGGAGTGCACATGCGCAGCCCCCTCCATTCATTTTCTAAGGGGCCCGTGAAAAAGCTGTGGGCTGGCTTGGCTATTTCCGTCGGGGCCCATAGAAGTGAATGGGAGCGGCGGCCAGTCATGCACCCATTCACTTCTATGGGGAGAGCGCTTGGCGGTGGCCGGACCGGAGTCCTCCAGCCATCACTTTGCAAGGCTCCGTTCCTGATATAGGTGTGGGACCTGCACCTATAAGACAATGGGGGCATATCCTAGCCATAATCCCCCATTGTCTGAGATGAGACAACCCCTTTAAGGAATCCATGAATTTTTAAGGGTTATACAATTTTTGTAAAATGTTTTTGGTGTTTCTCATATATAAAACAGACTGTGTTTTATAATATGCAAATAAGCCTCTAGGAGCAACGAGGGCATTACTATTACACCTAAAGGCTCTGTTCTCTCTGCAACTGCCCTAAACGCTATCTGTTGTATGAGGGCTTTTTTTTTAACCCTTACAATGCCATGTTACACCCTAAGGGCTGTGATGCATTCAATAATGTAGACAATTATTTGGATAGGGGACAGAGCAGTGATCCTGGAGATCTGCCCTATGCAGGTACACACTTACCTACATAATACGGCCGTAATAAAGGCTACATACCTGGAGGAGGAAGTAGAGCCCTGGTTATTCATTTTGAAATGTTAAAAAAACCTGAAATGATGTTAGTGGGAAGATATTTGTGTCCGATGTCGCCTCCTAGCTGTGTAGTGATCCAGTGAACCAGCGTCTTGCTCCTTTCTATGGTTCTAGTATACGACAGACGACCTCCTGGATCAGATTCAAGCAAGCCATGAAGAATTAATGGACCACCTGAAAGTCATACATGCGTGCAGAGTTAAAGGTAATGCGCTGTGCCTGTATCATGACTTGGGACGGTCCACAGGTGACTTGTTTAATCCTTCTCTCATCTGATCATCTTCCAGGATTTTGGAGACTTCTGGACTTTGATTATGAAATGAAGCTTCTGAATCACATCACCCAGTTAATAGACTCTGAATCGTGGTCCTTCAGCCGAGTACCTCTGAAAGTGTGTCGTGAAGAGCTACGGCCTCTCGAGCCAGAGTAAGAGATTGAACTGTGACATTTGAGTGTGAATGGGCACATATGGACTTACAGTAATATGCCTACAGAGGGGATGTGTGCTATAGGCTGCTCACTGCCCACTTAAAGGGCATCTGTCAGCAGTTTTGTCCCTATGACACTGGCTGACAGCTCAAGGCATCTTTGTTGGTCTCATGTTCATATGTGCCCGCATTGCTGAGAAAAATGTTTTAATATATGCAAATGAGCCTCTAGGAGTAGGTACGGTGCTGGTCGTTGCTGACTGATTCACCAAGGTGCATATTAAAAAATATAAACATAACATAAAATGCCCCTATACAGAGCCTCCCCCATATAAAATGTCCCTTCTTTGTGCCCTCAGTAGATGCCCCCATAGTGCCACTCAATAATGTGCCAGTAAGAAGTGCCCCCAATAATGTGCCAGTAAGACATGCCCCCACAGTGCCCCCCAATAATGTGCCAGTACGAAGTGCCCCCATATCATGTGCCAGTAAAGAGTGACCCCACAGCGATCCTCTCCTGTATTGTACCCAAAATAAAGCTCTCCTACTTACCTCTTTCAGTGATGCGATGCAGGCCTCTTCCTCTGCCTGAACTGGCCTCTGATAGGCTACAGGACTAGTGCCTGTAGCCTATCTGAGGAACGGGCAGGGGAGACGCCTCTCCCTCCGCTGCACTGCCGCAGCACAGGCATCTGTATCACTGTTCTGAGGATGGAAGCGCTCATCTCCCTGTCCCCTGCCACCGCTGCTGCCGCCCTCCACTTGTGACAAGGGCCCATATTGCCGCGAACATCCATCCAGGGCCCGGTCCTGGGCCGCGGGCCAGTGGTTGGGGACCACTGCTTTACATGACATAAGTGACTGCTGTGACGTGCTGCTCCTGTCCTATACAATCTAATGCTGTTTCTTCTTCTGCTAGAGAGATGATTGAGCACTGCTTGGAGTGTTACGGGAGAAGGTTTTCTGAGGGAGGTAAGATCGATTGTGCTTTTTCCATTCATAACTCCAATACAGGTTTAACCCTTCAGATGCTGCTGTCAATAGCAATGTGGAATCTGAAGGGTTAGACAGAGGTAAGGGCTCCCTCAGTCCTCTAATCCGAGCCTGCAGGTTTCCAATCATTGGCAGCCTGGGGCTTTGTGAAGGCTCCCAGGTCTGCCATAGCAAACTGGATGTTAAACACCAACCAAAAATAAAAACAATCCAAAAAAAACATGGCAGAATTTTTTTTATTGGTACAAACCCATAAGGGATCCAACATTTTGTTTCAAATATTTTAATTTCTTTTTTTAAAGGCAGTAAAACAAAGTGTATGAAGTTGGTATTGCTGTAACTGTACTGACCCACAGATTAATCTCATCACATCTTTTTAGTGCACACTGAACACTGTTAAAAACAATCCAAAAAAACATGGCAGAATTTTTTTTTTATAACAGTGTTCAGTGTCCACTAAAAAGATGTGATGAGATTAATCTGTGGGTCAGTACAGTTAGAGCAATACCAACTTCATACACTTTGTTTTACTGCCTTTAAAAAAGTATGAAAATATTTGAAACAAAATGTTGGATCCCTTATGGGTTTGTACCAACTTTACTTTATCTTTTGCTCATTGATGCTATTTTTCTTGCATAGATATCTGAACACTTTATACATATAGACAGGCAGGATATGAGAAATCTTCAAATCTAGGGATTGGAAAGTGTTCAGTCATGTCTCTTGTTTTCATATTTTCAGAAGTTTTCTTTGCATTAGATGAAGATAAAATCTGCAGGGCCACCGCCCAGATGCTCCTCCAGAACGCAGTGAAATTTAATCTTTCAGAGTTTAAGGAAGTCTGGCAGCAGAGTGTTCCTGAGGGCATGACAACCAGGCTGGACCAGCTAAAAGTAAGCCCGTATTGTCTTTTTATTACTATAATTGTTTTATTTTTTTATTTTTTTTTTTTTATATATATTGGTGCAGGAACATCGTTTTCCCTTGTGGTGGCGCTGCATTCAGTATAACGTCATTAATACATTTAAATTCCTGCTCATTCTGGGATTTGAAGTCAAGGAGGCGTTCCTATCAGTGACTGGCAGCTTTCCCTCTATGTCTGTGTATAAAGGGATAGCTCTCAATCGTCGATTAACTTCAGAGCCCAGAAAAGCAAGAATTTAAAGGGGTTGTCCAAGTTATGAAAAAGAAAAATATAGCACTGTAAAACTGTGCAGCAATATATAACGAAGTTAGATTTTTAAAAAATCTAGATTTCCTCATTTCCCTGGTTCTCTTCTGGCCTTTGTTTACCTGCAGTAATAACAATAATCTCTGACCCCCCCGCCCTGCTCTGCAAAGGGAGTGAATACAAGTGCTGCCCTGAGTGATATGTCTGTCTGCTAGGATACTCAGCAACATGTTGTATGTGTAGGACTACAAGTCGCAGCTGTACAATGACACTTCTGATACACACAGGAACTTTCCCCTACCTGTGCTTGTGCAATACTCTACAGATCTTCTCTAGTCTGTCAGCTCCTGTGCCCAGCATTTGTCTCCTCACTGCATGCAGCTTTCAGCCCAGAGTCTGTGCTGGCTGAAGGGGTTAAAATCTTATCCGAAAGAATCCAGGGAGAGAGCAGCAGCAGCCAGAAGGCAGTGCAGGGGGCATGGCCAGCACAGTGACCTCTTTGTGTACAGACTCTTATCTGCTTGTGCACGAAACATCAGCAGAGCAGGGAGAGAAGCTGACATCACAGGTCATGTGACCCTCAGTGAAATCTGAGAAAGGAGCAGCTGTAGAGAAAGTAAGTGCATTGAAAAAACATTAGCCTAGTTAGAAACATACAAAGGACAAAAAAATAACTTGGACAACCCCTTTAAGAGTATGAATTTCAAGTCTTACTGAATCTTTTCCCATAAAACTATGGGGGGGGGAGTATTATTCCCTTTACATCTTGAAAGTGGCGGTAAAAATTTGCAGGTGAAAATCTCCCCATTTTCGCCATCATCGCCACTTTTCTAAAAGGGGGTGTGACAAGGGCGGTGAAGGGGGCGTGGCCAGACACAGCGACAAATTTATATTCATTTACGCCAGTTTTCTGGCATAAATGAAGCCAGAAATCTATGGCAGCTCTGAGCTGTTGTATATTCCTGGTTAAGCGAACGAACTGCAGGAGGATGCGCCTAATTTATGAGGAGGCGTAGGCAGTGCAGGGGATATTAAGGCAGACGCAGAAGCACAAGTCTTGATAAATCTCCCCCCTTATATCAATCTGCTCAGCTCCTCCTGATCTATAACCTGCTGCTGGCAGATTACACTGCATTTTCATGGCGACAGGTTCCCTTTAAATCATGTCTTTTACTTTAGGGACTTGCCTTGGTGGATCGAACCTCCCGACCTGAGACCATCTTTCTTCTGAAGACAGAGGACCTACCCGAAGACACTCAGGAGAGGTTCAACACCCTTTTCGGTATGAGAGAGAAGTGGACAGAAGCCGATATTTCACCGTATATACAGTAAGTAGTTCTGTGGGAGGGGACGGTGCATGAGATCTAAAGTCCTGGGCAGGAACTCTTTGGCAAGTGTATCAATGGTATTTGATTATTTAAAGAGATATACTCAGCCTGTCCCATCTCACCTGACTTTGCTGACCACTGTGGCTGTGAAAGGTGGCTGGGTTTACAAAAGCAGTAGAGCTCGCTGTGCGGTTTCTATAATTTCCATAGAAGCGATAAGGATTTACAGAAACACCGTAGCGCAGCGAGCATCACTGCTTCTGTAAACCTGGCCACCTATTGCAACCGGGTGGAACGGGATACCCCCCCATTCTGGAGAGAGAGCCTTCTCCCACCTCTGAGACCTGCAGCCATCATACATATACCACATATTCTGTGGATATGCCATAATTGGCTGAGATTGGAATACCCCTTTAATTGACAATGTACAACTGAAACGCAGCCTGTCCCATTCCTGGAGCAGTGATGGAAGATTATACAGCTTCTTCTACTGCTACATGATTGTCAGTAAAGAACAAATGACATTGGACAATGGGGGTCATTTATTATACTGAAATACGCCCATATAAGTTGTATTTCTGTGACTTCTCCCCGCTAACGCCTGGTCTGAAATTGTGGGCGGGAAGGGGAGGCGCCGGCAGGCTCGTCTCATTTACCATGTACTACACCTGTTTCAGGCATAGAAAAAGGTCTAAATGTAAGACAGCAAGGAAGCTGCGCCCAACAATTGACCACGGTTTGACCACGGCATCTGAGGGGTTAAATGTCTGAGATCGACAACAAAAAAAAAAGCAAATGCTGCTTCCCGTTGAAATGAATGGGATTCTGTTTTGAGGCAGAATAACACATGTAGTTTTTTGAGCCAAGAGTAGATTCACAATCCATGGCCCTAGCAGCCATAGCAACCCTTTGACACTCCACAGTTGCATTGCTCGGCATGACTATGGGGTATTAAATGGAATCTACGCTCTTTGTTTGTACCCTTAGCTGCCCTGTTGCTATCGACTGCGGCATCTAATGGTTAAAATGCAGAGGATAGGAGTGATTTCTAATCCTAGACATTGCAGTTGGTTCTGCAGGTAAGGACATGGGCGCAGCTCCTGAGCCTGGACATACACTTAGAAGGAAAGCACATCCTACCTGTGCTGTAAATGTATAGCATTGTGCAGGAAGCGGTTAAAGGGCATCTGTCAGAAGTTTTGTACCCATGACACTGGCTGACCTGTCACATGTGCACTTGGCAGCTGAAGACATCTGTGTTGGTCCCATGTTCATATGTGTCCACATTGCTGAGAAAAATGAGGTTTTAATATATGCAAATGAGCCTCTAGGAGCAATGGGGGCGTTACCATTACACCTAGAGGCTCTGCTCTCTCTGTAACTGCTGCACCCTAGGACCAGGCAATGTAAACGTCATCACTCCTGGCCCTTACAATCAAAGTGGAGAGAGAGCAGAGCCTCTAGGTGTAATGGTAACGCCCCCATTGCTCCTAGAGGCTCATTTGCATATATTAAAACTCCAGTTTTCTCAACAATGTGGGCACCTATGAACATAGGACATTGCTGTACATTGTAATTTTGCTTTGCGTATAGTAAGCACAGTCCTCTGTACCGGCCATTGACTATATACATTTTTTTTCCATTTTATGTTCTTACTTTTGGTTTTCGTTGCAGGGACCTGTGCGGGGAGAAGCAGACCATCGGAGCCCTGCTGACTAAATATGCGCGATCGTCTCTTCAGAATGGCATTAAAGTGTATAATTCTAGGCGACCGCTTTCTTAAAGCAATGTTCTCATCCTGTAATACTATAAAATATTTAATTTTTATTTCAGATTTTACAGTATTTTTCACTAATATCTATGTGTCGCCTCATCCATGTGGAAGCAGATGTCATGTTTGGGCTAATACAGCGATCTTTCGGATCCATCAGTTCTGTGTAATGTCGACCTTTGGAGACCGACTATAAATGTGGATAAACAGCAAAGCACATGACGTTCTTAGGCTACTTTCACACTGGTGTTATTGCTGGATCCGGCAGGGTTTCTGTGAAAAACGCTGCCGTTACTGATAATACAACCGTCTGCATCCGTTATGAACGGATCTGGTTGTATTATCTTTAACATAGCCAAGACGGATCCGTCATGAACTCCACTGAAAGTCAATGGGGGACGGATCAGTTTTCTTATGTGTCAGAGTTAAACGAATCCGTCCCCATTGACTTGCATTGTGGGTCATGACGGATCCATCTTGCTCCGCATCCCATGACGGGAAGAAAACCGCAGCATGCTGCTCTCCGGTATGGGAATGCAACCAAACGGAACGGGGACAAATGAACGGGGACAAAATGGAACCGTTTTTTCCCCAGTATTGAAACCCTATTACGGATTTCAATAGCGGAAAATAGAAACGCTAGTGTGAAAGTAGCCTTAGTGGAGATGGGGAAGATCTTCCTCTGTCCTACACTCCGGTTCTGTAGAGCTCAATGATAGAACGTCTGACCCCTGTTTTAGAGATTGGAGGAGGATCTTGGACAGCATCTGGACCCCACTGATCAAATCTTCTGCTTTGTCACTATAACATCTCAGGAGTTTGTTAAAATGATAGGTGCCCTTTAACCCCTTAGAGACCAGCCTGTTTTGGGCCTTAAAGGGGTATTCCCATCTCACAAATGTGGTTTGTATAGTTGGATATAGCCATACCAATATTATTACTAATATAATGTATTTATATAAAATGTACAGTTTAGAAGATTTTCCTATTTGTATATTGTCCCACACACATCAGTCAGGCCGTTGCCCCTAGTTACGACCACCGTGGCCATGTAGTAGTGGTGGCCGGCTTGCTCCTGCTCAAACCCGCTCTGAGGTAACTGCTGTATTGTGAACGCACATTACTTGAACATGCGGAGACACATCTTAGGGTTGTAGCATTTTTGTCTGCGCTTCCAAAACGCAGAGAAAGGATCCTGTTCCAAGATCAATTCATCTCTATGGAGCAGGATCTGTTTATAAAGTCTGCGTCTTGTACGGATCCTGACCTTTGTGTTTTGGACTGGTAGCGTCCAAATCACAGATGTGAAAGTACCCTAAGATGTGTCTCCACATGTTCATGTAATGTGCGTTCACAATCCAGCAGTTACCTCAGAGCAGGTTTGAAAAGAAGCAAGCCGGCCACCACTACTAAATGGCCGCGGAGGTCGTAACCAGGGGCAACGGCCTGACTGATGTGTGTGGGACAATGGATATACAAATAGGCAAATCTTCTAAACGGTACATTTTATATAAATACATTCTATTAGTAATAATATTGGTATGGCTATATCTAATTATACAGAGTACATTTGTGAGATGGGAATACCCCTTTAATGACCATTTTTTTCATCGCATTCCAAGAGCTATAACTTTTTTATTTTTCCACAATTATTATAATTTATAAGGAGACCTGTGCAGCACAAGATAGCGACCACCATAAAAAGACATACGGATAGTCACTAACAGGTTTAAGAGGAGCTGTCCCTCCTCTTGACATGTCTGTTTAGTAACTGCTTGCATTCCCCTTGTAATAATAAGGGCTCATTCAGACGGCCGTATGCTGTACACGTAAAATGTGGATCCGTTTTTTTTGCAGACCGTTCAGCATGTCCGCAAATAAACGGATTGCATTCCACATTTTTGTGGACCCATAGACCTCAATTGGACCACGTCCTGATTTTCACTGACACGTATAGGACATGTTTTATTTGTTTTGCGGAGCCGTGGGGGGGGGGGAGAAAAGGGCCCCATAGAAGTGAACGGGTCCACATCTAATCCGCAAAATTGATCAGATGCATGAAGCAACACAGGGCTGTCTGACTGAGCCCTAATTCTGGGACATCTGTCCTTGTGGCTCTATGTTGTGCAATAAAGGCTTTAGAGAAAATTGTCTACATCAGAACTAGTAAGGCAGATAATGGCAGCCGCATCCTGACCACAAACTGAGGGCAGCTGAAATCACAGTCCCTGCACAATAGGATGCAGGAGCACAGGCAGATTTCACCTTTGGCTGTAGAACCCAGCGATGAGGGTAAAGACACAGATAGCCATAATGAATAGATCCTTAAAGGGGTTCTCCAGGAGTTAAGAAAATACAAATATGTAAATATTACTTTATTATAAATATATTCCCAAATACCTTTCATTAGTTATATTGGCTGGTTTTCTCTGGGGAGCAATTAGGAGAAACAAAATGGCCGCCGTCCTATTACTACACACAGAACCTGTCCTAATCACTCAGCAGGACAAGTTACTTCACAACACTGAGGTAAAGAGCTGCATCATCCTCCTCTCTGCTCTACTTGTCAGGGATGATGATCCTGAATACAGATAATAAGATCTTCAGCTGAATCTCAGTAGGAATGGAGTTCATGAGGAGACATGAAGTAAAGAGAGGAGGTGGGGGTGTGTCCTGCTCTGTGATTAGGACAGGTTCTGTGTGGACAGCGGCCATTTTGTTTCCCCTGATTGCTCCCCAGACAAAACGAGTCATTATAACTAATGAAAGATATTTGGGAATATATTTATAATACAGTAATATTTAGGTATTTTCACTTTCTTAATTCCCAGAGAACCCCTTTAATAATTATCGGTGCAGTTTGTAGATGCTACGTGTCACCCTGAGAAGGCACTAACTTGTTCCAGACGACTTACTCCATCTTTAATTTAAAAAACACAACAAAACAAATCCACCATAGTCTAGGGCTCCGCAGCAGCGCAGCATTAAAGGCATTAATGAAGTAACACAAAGTGTAATAATTCCAGATCTAGTCTACAATACATATATTTTTCCTTTCATAGTGGATATGACATTGTGTGCATATGGACTGACCACATGTTTAAGATGGCTGTTGTCTCCATAAAAACTCAGGCTCTGCTGAACTGATGTGTGTTCTGCCATGAGGGGGCGCCAGGTAGCTGCCGGTTATCTTCCATGCGTATCTTCAGGGAAACAAAGGATCAAGCAGGTTAGAATCCATGGAATACAGAGGGATCAGCCATGCTGGTGGCTATAGTCTAATGCCGGAACTTCTTGTTTAAATCATCCCCCTTTCCGTATAATTAAAAAATAAATACCTAAATAACAACAAATATAAACATCACGGGTATTACTGTGACCGAAAAAAATGCCCATACTTTTAAAATATAAAAAAACATTTCAATACGGCGAATTGCGTTCATGCTGCAATTCTAATTTTGGCCACTAGAGGGCAGGCCAGGATAAGAAATGAGCAAACCTGGAATTAAACCATAGTTCAAAATGAAAAATAAAAAAAATATGCATAAATTCATATATGATGCTTAAAATAATCACAAAAAATGTCGAAAAATATATATAAAAAATATAAAAGTTTAAATCACCCCCTCCCCTTTCCGTATAATGAAAAAATAAATACCTAAATAACAATAAATATAAACATCATGGGTATCACTGCGACCAAAAACGCCCATACGCCCAAGATTCAATACAGCGAATTGCGTAACGGAAAAAAGGTCATCGGCATTTTTTCACTACTTCTTTTACCCCCAAAAATTTAATAAAATGTGATCAAAAAGTCACGCATACTCCAAAATGGTATCAATAAAAACTATGGATTGTCCCGCAAAAAATGAGCCCCTAAACCGCTCAGTGGATGTAATTCTAAAAAAAGTTATGGGGGTCAAAATATGACGATGTAAGAAAATTTTTTTTTTCAAAGTTTTAATTTATTTTTACACTATTTAAACATAACAAACCTATACATATGGGTAATCGTTGAAATCGTACTGACCCAGAGAATGAAGGGCATGTGTCAGTTATGCCGCAAAGGGAACGCCGTGGGAACAAAACCCGTAAAAAGGTAGAGGAATTGTGTTTTTTTTTCCAATTCCACCCCATTTGAAATTTTTTTACAGCTTCCCACTACATCTTATGCCATAATTAATGGTGGCATTCGAAAGTACAACTTGTCCTGCAAAAAATAAGCCCTCATACAGCTATGTGAACGAAAATATAAAAAAGTTATGGCTCACGGAAAATAGGGTAGAAAAAGGAAAACGCTAAACCAAAAAAACCTCCGGTCTCCAAAGGGTTAAAGGGGCATGTACCCAAAGGGGCATGTACCCTTAAACTGGCCCGATCTGCAGCAGAAATCCAAAGCTCAACCTTGGATTAAATGAGGAAACCACTTGTGAAGGGCTCATGCACACGAACATATTTTTTTTCTATTTCTGTTCAGTTTCTTAACAGGTCCGTATGCAGAACCATTCACTTTGAGGCTTGGAAAAAACGGAAATGACTCCGTGTGCATTCCATGTCCGCAGGTCTGTTCCACAAAAAAAGTAGAACATGTTTTATTCTGGTCTGTTTTGCGGATAAGGACAGGCATTGTTACAATGGATCCACAAAAAAATAGATGCAACACAGACATCACATGGACGCGATCAGTTTTATTTTGTGGATCTGGGTTTTGCGGACCGCAAAATACATACAGTCATGTGCATGAGCCCTAATACATATGACGCTTTTTTTATGCTTGCAGTTTTAAAAAAATGCACCACAGAAAATAGAAGCGACATTCACTATTTACGTGGATTCTGTATCCAGAGTTCCTATTGAAATGGGCAGGGTGAAAACGCATGAAAAACGACATTGGAATAAAAATCACATCCTAAAAATCCTGGAGGAACCCTGAAGCGGATTCGGGATCAGTTTTTGTTCAGCACAGAAAAAAAAAACTGTGTGAATATGACCTCAAACCTTTACCACTGGTAAGTTACCAGCTTGCAGTGTAGAAATGGCAATATGCCCCAATCAAAGATGGCGGTAGGGGGGGGAGCTGCAGTCACATGATCATCAATGATCTCGCGAGAAGAGACGTCTGCGGGAAGCGGAAGTGCAGTCGGTTGTGGCTGAGTACTGGGAGCGGGAGAGGAGTTACTACTGGAGACGGAGAACCCTAAGTAACCATAGTAACAGAGCGGCGCCGCTCCTGACACCGGGGCCCCCGGCGGCCACAGAGGGACACCAGCCGAGGGGCCTCCGAGTGCGGAGCTGTCACCATGAACAGGAAGAAGGGAGACAAGGGCTTCGAGAGCCCCCGACCATACAAACTATAAGTATCTGTGTGTGCTGTACATGTCTGTGTGCTCCTCCTGTCATGTGTACATGTGTGTGCTCCTCCTGTCATGTGTACATGTGTGTGCTCCTCCTGTCATGTGTACATGTGTGTGCTCCTCCTGTCATGTGTACATGTATGTGTGCTCCTCCTGTCATGTGTACATGTATGTGTGCTCTCCTGTCACTGTCATGTGTACATGTAATGTGTGCTCCTCCTGTCATGTGTACATGTATGTGTGCTCCTCCTGTCATGTGTACATGTATGTGTGCTCCTCCTGTCATGTGTACATGTATGTGTGCTCCTCCTGTCATGTGTACATGTGTGTGCTCCTCCTGTCATGTGTACATGTGTGTGCTCCTCCTGTCATGTGTACATGCGTGTGTGCTCCTCCTGTCGTGTGTACATGCGTGTGTGCTCCTCCTGTCGTGTGTACATGCGTGTGTGCTCCTCCTGTCGGTGTGTACATGCGTGTGTGCTCCTCCCTGTCGTGTGTACACGCGTGTGTGCTCCCTCCTGTCGTGTGTACACGTGTGTGTGCTCCTCCTGTCGTGTGTACACGTGTGTGTGCTCCTCCTGTCGTGTGTACACGTGTGTGTGCTCCTCCTGTCGTGTGTACACGTGTGTGTGCGCTCCTCCTGTCGTGTGTACACGTGTGTGTGTTCCTCCTGTCGTGTGTACACGTGTGTGTGCTCCTCCTGTCGTGTGTACACGTGTGTGTGCTCCTCCTGTCGTGTGTACACGTGTGTGTGCTCCTCCTGTCGTGTGTACACGTGTGTGCTCCTCCTGTCGTGTGTACACGCGTGTGTGCTCCTCCTGTCGTGTGTACGCGCATGTGTGCTCCTCCTGTCGTGTGTACGCGCGTGTGTGCTCCTCCTGTCGTGTGTACGCGCGTGTGTGCTCCTCCTGTCGTGTGTACGCGCGTGTGTGCTCCTCCTGTCGTGTGTACGCGCGTGTGTGCTCCTCCTGTCGTGTGTACGCGCGTGTGTGCTCCTCCTGTCGTGTGTACGCGCGTGTGTGCTCCTCCTGTCGTGTGTACGCGCGTGTGTACGCGCGTGTGTGCTCCTCCTGTCACGTGGTGTACATGTACGTGTGTCCCTCTTCCTGACATGTATACAAGATTGTGTCCTCTTGTCGTGTGTCCATCCTCTTGTCATGTATGTATGTTCTTTTGTAATATGTACATGTGTGTGTCCTCTGGTCATGTGTATATGCGTGTTTTTTTTCTTGTACATGTGTCACATACATTTCTCTATGTAGAGCAGAGTTGATGATACTTCACGTGTTGGTTACATGTTATAACGTGACGTCTTTGTTTTCCCTACACGACGCACCAGGTCGTCTGCATCAACAACATCAACTTTCAGCGGAAGTCTGTGATTGTGAGTACTACTCCTCCTATCATGGTGGCATACTGTGCGTTATCCTTCTACATCACCCTTACACGTCAGACTTAAAGGGGTTTCCAGTTCTACTTCTATTTTAACTAATGCCGCAGCCTGCCTCCATCGTCCCAGCACAGCATGGGCATGGTCACATGCACTGTGCCAGCCAATGACTGGCTTCAGGGGTGATGTGGTCACAAGCAGCACGTCATTGGCTGGAGCAGTGCATGTGACCATGCCTGGACTGGAAGATTTAAACAGCGGGGGTATTACGGGGTTGCATCATTTTCCTGCTGGCACCTCTCTTGGCATTATCAGACGGGGGTACACGTAGCCACAGTTCTTCCACCTCATACATTCACAGCAGCGACTGCATTCTGTTCGAGTTCTTGAAAGGCCGGCTCACCTCAGAATAGCTGTAGATTTCTCCTGCAGCGGCCACTACTGGAGAAATGCGGTATTACACCTGGTCCATTCTATGTAATACCCGGATGGCCCGAGTCTGACAGGAGGACAAATCCTGCAGTAGTGAATAGTCATTGCTGTGCAGCCTCAAACCTCTGCCTTCCCTCTAGGGTTACGTGGAGCTGACCATTTTCCCCACCGTCACCAATCTGAACAGGATCAAGCTGAACAGCAAGCAGTGCAGGATCTATCGAGTGAAGGTGAACGATCTGGAGGCAGCGTTCATATACAACGACCCCACGCTGGAAGTGTGTCATCACGAGTCCAAACAGTGAGTACTCCGGATACACGGAGCGGGGGCAGAGGCCTTCAGTCACTCATCACTCTGACAGCTGGGATCTCGTCTGTTCTCAGTGACCTCCCCTAGAAGCTGTGGTATTCCCTGTACATGTGTGCACCGCCTCCTGTCAGATGTGTGCACCGCCTCCTGTCATATGTCTGCGTGTGTGCTGTCCCTGTCATATGTCATGTGTCTGCGTGTGCTGTCCCTTCCTGTCATTGTCTGAGTGTGCTGTCCCTGTCATATGTCTGCGTGTGCTGTCCCTGTCATATGTCTGCGTGTGCTGTCCCTGTCATATGTCTGAGTGTGCTGTCCCTGTCATATGTCTGCGTGTGCTGCTGGTGTGTCTGCGTGTGCTGTCCCTGTCATATGTCTGCGTGTGCTGTCCCTGTCATATGTCTGCTGTGTGCTGTGCTGTCCCTGTCATATATGTCTGCGTGTGCTGTCCCTGTCATATGTCTGCGTGTGCTGTCCCTGTCATATGTCTGCGTGTGCTGTCCCTGTCATATGCTGTCTGCTGTGTGTGCTGTCCCTGTCATATGTCTGCGTGTGCTGTCCCTGTCATATGTCGTGTGCTGTCCCTGTCATATGTCTGCGTGTGCTGTCCCTGTCATATGTCTGCGTGTGCTGTCCCTGTCATATGTCTGCGTGTGCTGTGCCCCTGTCATATGCGTGTGCTCCTGTATATGCATGCGTGTGCTGTCCCTGTCATATGTGCGCTGCGTGTGCTGTCCCTGTCAATATGCATGCGTGTGCTGTCCCTGTCATATGCATGCGTGTGTGCTGTCCCTGTCATGCATGCGTGTGCTGTCCCTGTCATCATGCGTGTGCTGTCCCTGTCATATGTCTGCGTGTGCTGTCCCTGTCATATGTCTGCGTGTGCTGTCCCTGTCATATGTCATATGTGCTGCCCTGTCATATGTCTGCGTGTGCTGTCCCTGTCATATGTCTGCGTGTGCGTGTGCTGTCCCTGTCATATGTCCCTGTCTGCTGTGTGCTGTCCCTGTCATATGCATGCGTGTGCTGTCCCTGTCATGGGTCCCATACTGCATGCGTGTGCTGTCCCTGTCATATGCATGCGTGTGCTGTCCCTGTCATATGTCTGTGTGTGCTGTCCCTGTCATATGCATGCGTGTGCTGTCCCTGTCATATGTCTGCGTTGCTGTCCCTGTCATATGTCTGCGTGTGCTGTCCCTGTCATATGCCTGCGTGTGCTGTCCCTGTCATATGCCTGCGTGTGCTGTCCCTGTCATATGCATGCGTGTGCTGTCCCTGTCATATGCATGCGTGTTGCTGTCCCTGTCATATGCATGCGTGTGCTGTCCCTGTCATATGCCATGCGTGTGCTGTCCCTGTCATATGCATGCGTGTGCTGTCCCTGTCATATGCATGCGTGTGCTGTCCCTGTCATATGCATGCGTGTGCTGTTCCTGTCATATGTCTGCGTGTGCTGTCCCTGTCATATGCATGCGTGTACTGTGTCCTGTCATATGCATGCGTGTACTGTGTCCTGTCATATGCATGCGTGTGCTGTCCCTGTCATATGCATGCGTGTGCTGTCCCTGTCATATGCATGCGTGTGCTGTCCCTGTCATATGCATGCGTGTGCTGTCCCTGTCATATGCATGCGTGTGCTGTCCCTGTCATATGCATGCGTGTGCTGTCCCTGTCATATGCATGCGTGTGCTGTCCCTGTCATATGCATGCGTGTGCTGTCCCTGTCATATGCATGCGTGTGCTGTCCCTGTCATATGCATGCGTGTGCTGTCCCTGTCATATGCATGCGTGTGCTGTCCCTGTCATATGTCTGCGTGTGCTGTCCCTGTCATATGTCTGCGTGTGCTGTCCCTGTCATATGTCTGCGTGTGCTGTCCCTGTCATATGCCTGCGTGTGCTGTCCCTGTCATATGCCTGCGTGTGCTGTCCCTGTCATATGCACGCGTGTGCTGTCCCTGTCATATGTACAGTACAGACCAAAAGTTTGTACACACCTTCTCATTCAAAGAGTTTTCTGTATTTTCATGACTATGAAAATTGTAGATTCACACTGAAGGCATCAAAACTATGAATTAACACATGTGGAATTATATACTTAACAAAAAAGTGTGAAACAACTGAAAATATGTCTTATATTCTAGGTTCTTCAAAGTAGCCACCTTTTGCTTTAATTACTGCTTTGCACACTCTTGGCATTCTCTTGATGAGCTTCAAGAGGTAGTCACCTGAAATGGTTTTCACTTCACAGGTGTGTCCTGTCAGGTTTAATAAGTGGGATTTCTTGCCTTATAAATGGGGATGGGACCATGAGTTGTGTTGGGCAGAAGTCAGGTGGATACACAGCTGATAGTCCTACTGAATAGACTGTTAGAATTTGCATTATGGCAAGAAAAAAGCAGCTAAGTAAAGAAAAACGAGTGGCCATCATTACTTTAAGAAATTAAGGTCAATCAGTCCGAAAAATTGGGAAAACTTTGAAAGTGTCCCCAAGTGCAGTCGCAAAAACCATCAAGCTCTACAAAGAAACTGGCTGACATGAGGATCGCCCCAGGAAAGGAAGACCAAGAGTCACCTCTGCTGCGGAGGATAAGTTCATCCGAGTCACCAGCCTCAGAAATCGCAGGTTAACAGCAGCTCAGATTAGAGACCAGGTCAATGCCACACAGAGTTCTAGCAGCAGACACATCTCTACAACAACTGTTAAGAGGAGACTGTGTGCAGCAAGCCTTCATGGTAAAATAGCTGCTAGGAAACCACTGCTAAGGACAGGCAACAAGCAGAAGAGACACAAGGAATGGACATTAGACCAGTGGAAATCTGTGCTTTGGTCTGATGAGTCCAAATTTGAGATCTTTGGATCCAACCACCGTGTCTTTGTGCGACGCAGAAAAGGTGAACGGATGGACTCTACATGCCTGGTTCCCACCGTGAAGCATGGAGGAGGAGGTGTGATGGTGTGGGGGGGCTTTGCTGGTGACACTGTTGGGGATTTATTCAAAATTGAAGGCATACTGAACCAGCATGGCTACCACAGCATCTTGCAGCGGCATGCTATTCCATCCGGTTTGCGTTTAGGTGGACCATCATTTATTTATCAACAGGACAATGACCCCAAACACACCTCCAGGCTGTGTAAGGGCTATTTGACCAAGAAGGAGAGTGATGGGGTGCTACGTCAGATGACCTGGCCTCCACAGTCACCAGACCTGAACCCAATCGAGATGGTTTGGGGTGAGCTGGACCGCAGAGTGAAGGCAAAAGGGCCAACAAGTGCTAAGCATCTCTCGGAACTCCTTCAAGACTGTTGGAATACCATTTCAGGTGACTACCTCTTGAAGCTCATCAAGAGAATACCAAGAGTGTGCAAAGCAATAATCAAAGCAAATGGTGGCTACTTTGAAGAACCTAGAATATAAGACATATTTTCAGTTGTTTCACACTTTTTTTGTTAAGTATATAATTCCACATGTGTTAATTCATAGTTTTGATGCCTTCAGTGTGAATCTACAATTTTCATAGTCATGAAAATACAGAAAACTCTTTGAATGAGAAGGTGTGTCCAAACTTTTGGTCTGTACTGCATGCGTGTACTGTCCCTGTCATATGTATGTGTATACTGTGTCCTGCCATGGGTACTTCTATGTGTGTACATGTCTGCTTCTACTCCTTTTATAGTTATCTGTACCTGTACATGCATGCGTGTACTGTGTCCTGTCATATGGATGCGTGTACTGCGTCCTGTCATATGGATGCGTGTACTGTGTCCTGTCATATGCATGCGTGTACTGTGTCCTGTCATATGGATGCGTGTACTGTGTCCTGTCATATGCATGCGTGTACTGTGTCCTGTCATATGTACATGTATGTGTGTCCTGTGTCCTGTCATATGTACATGTATGTGTGTCCTGTGTCCTGTCATATGTACATGTATGTGTGTCCTGTCATATACAGGTTTCTGATTTATGTCTTGTCACGAGTACATTTACTACTTGTATGTATGTATTATGCCCTGTCATGTGTACCTCTATGTGTTTACTATGTCCTATTAAGTGTACATGTCTACTTCTACTCCTGTTATAGTTATCTCTACCTGTCGTATGTACATTTGCCTCCCCCTGTCATGTACATGTGTTTGTGGACCTGCCCCTGTTAAAGGTGCATGCATGTGTATACCGTCGCCTGCCATATGCACATGTCAATAGAATAAAAGGAATGGCGGCTCCCTGCTCTTAGTTGATATATGGATTTATGGGCGCACAGATTGTTGATTTCCTTGGTTCAAAAAGAATAATTGTAGTAAGATCAAGAAAGACTGGCTCACCAAAAAATCCCTTTTCCATTTAAAGGGGTATTCTGGTTGTTAGAAATTATCCCCTATCCTGTGAGATCAGTGGGGGCCCTACTGATCACAAGAATGGGGGCCCATTACCCCCTGCAGCTCCCTTGAAATTAACTTTCTATGGAAATTTCCGGAGATAGGGGAGCGCTGTCTCTGAGACTCCTGTAGAAATGAATGAAGAGGCCATGTACATGTGCGACCGGCCGCTCCGTTCATTGCAGGGGGTGTCGGGCCCCTGTTCTTGTGATCTCAGCGGTAGGACCCCCCACTTATCTAATAGTTATCCCCTGTCCTGTGGATAGGGGATAACCTAATCCAATACCCTTTTATTGATGCATCTTAATACAAAAGATATACAATAGAAACAATTCAATTAGAACCTGAAAATAAATAATGAGAAAGCATACCCTGGACCAAAAACCAAGCGCAGGGCCCTCGCTGTTACTACATGAACCTGGGAGAGAAGCATCAGTACCAGTGAGAAATGATACTATCATCTCAGTGTGACGTCCTGTTCTCATTGGACGCGTTATTTCATAAAAATAATTCATTCAATCAAAGCAACTGTGTAGAGTCCTGTTCACATGCGTGCAGTTTAAAGGGGTTCTGCAGGTTTTAATATCTGATGATCTATCCTCTGGATAGATCATCAGCATCTGATCGGCGGGGGTCCGACACCCGGGGCCCCCGCCGATCAGCTGTTTGAGAAGGCAGCGGCGCTACAGGAGCGCCGCGGCCTTCTCAGTGTTTACCCGCAGGCCCAGTGACGTCACGACTAGTATCACTGGCCTGGGCGGGGCTAAGCTCCATTCATGTGAACAGACTTTAGCCCCGCCCAGGCCAGTGATACTACTCGTGACGTCACTGGCCTACGGGTAAACACTGAGAAGGCCGCGGCGCTCCTGCAGCGCCGCTGCCTTCTCAAACAGCTGATCGGCTATGGTCCCAGGTGTCGGACCACCGCCGATCAGATACTGATGATCTATCCAGAGGATAGATCATCAGATATTGAAACCTGCAGAACCCTTTTAATTGGCCTAGATGCTATAGCAAAAAATGTATTGTCCCAGTGGAAAGGGTTAAATATTGCTGGTTAGCATGGTGGGAAGTATAGTCAAATACTGAGAACAACCACTGACTGTATTCCCCACCCTTGGGTCATTACAATGATATGGTTCTATTTTTACAGGACTGCTAGCCTAAAGACGGCAAGGAGCACATTACAGCGCTATTAAAGAGGCCCCGTCCCCGCTCCTGACATGTCTGGCTTAATAGCTTCATGTATTCCCCATGTAATAACAATTCTGGAGCATCTATTCTTATGACTCTTGTGCCATCCCTCTATTATTCCTGCTAGAAGTTTACAAATACATTTCCAGCAGTCTACAGTAAAAGTACTGCTGGGTGTTACCAGTAGCGGGTGGGTCTGACTCTCCAATCAGTGGCGCTGGTGTCATACTGTGCTAGGACACATCCCCAGCTGGTAACACCCATCTGTACCTTTACTGCAGACAGCAAGCAATTCGGGTCTTTAAAGGGGTTCTCCGGGAATTAAGAAAATGAAAATAGTTAAATATTACTTCATTATGAATATATTCCCAAATACTTTACATTAGTTATAATGGCTCGTTTTGTCTGGGGAGCAATCATTAGGAGAAACAAAATGGCCACCGTCCTATTAGTACACACAAAACCTGTCCTAATCACACAGCAGGACAAGTTACTTCACAACGCTGAGGTAAAGAGCTGCTTCATCCTCCTCTCTGCTTGTCAGGGATTATGATCCTGAATAGAGATGATAAGATCTTCAGCTGAATCTCTGTAGGAATGGAGTCCATGAGCAGATATGGCTGATGAGCTGCAGTCTCCATTACCACAGTCTGTCCTGTCCGCCCGCTCTGTACTTCATGTCTCCTCATGAACTCAATTCCCACAGAGATTCAGCTGAGGATCATCATCCCTGACAAGCAGAGCAGAGAGGAGGATGAGGCAGCTCTTTACCTCAGTGTTGTGAAGTAACTTGTCCTGCTGTGTGATTAGGACAGGTTCTGTGTGTACTAATAGGACGGCGGCCATTTTATTTCTCCTAATGATCGCTCCCTAGACAAGAGGAGCCATTATAAGTAATGAAAGGTATTTGGGAATATATTTATAATAAAGTAATATTTAGGTATTTTCATTTTCTTAATTCCTGGAGAACCCCTTTAAAGATAGCTCAGGAGCTAAGCGAATGCCGTAGCTGCCGGGTACCTGCTGTTTCACACAGCAGAGACCTGATGGTACAGTCCATGATCGGTGATCACGCAGATCACAGACTTTTAACCCCTCACCTCCTAACCCTGCACTGACATCGTGGGAGCCGTTCATTTGCTAATGCGGCCTAGGGCCTTCTAAGGATCCGAGAGGCCTGTCGCGTTGAAGTTCTTATCAAGCCCTGCCTGTAGCAGTGATTCTCCTATAGACTGCAATGGTAAATCTTTGCAGTCTATGGGAGAAGCAATCAAATAATCGCATGTTACAGTCACCTAGGGGGACAAAAATTTTAACACTAAACTCAAATAAAAGTAAATCAGTAATAAAGATAATTAGTGTTGCCACATCCATAAGCACCTGTACCATCCCGTCATCCCTTTAAGTTTTTCTTTGCTTTTTGCCTTTCCTTTAGACGCAACCTTAACTACTTCTCCAATGCATACGCAGCAGCTGTCAGCGCAGTCGACCCAGACGCAGGCAACGGAGAACTCTGCATCAAAGTCCCCTCAGAGCTGTGGAAACACGTCGACGGTAACAAATGCACCTCATGTATTAACTCTTTACAATTTTTTAAAAAAACTCTGCTTGCTCTAATTGAATGGAAACAATCATTGTTTACATTCAGAGGCCTAATAACTGTTGACCAGAGTGTTTTCAGTCGTAAATGACCAGACACTTTTTTTAACTACTTCCCCACTGCTGTACGATTATCTATATATCGGCATTAGGGTCTTTAAGGCCTCTTTCACACGGGCGTCACGGATTCAGTCCGGATGCGTTCCGGAAAATCCGCACGCAATCGCAGTCAGTTTTGACTGGGATTGCGTACGTACGTTCAGTTTTTTCTGCGCGGGTGCGAAGCGTTTTAATGCGTTTTTCACGCGCGTGATAAAAAAACTGAATGTTTACAAACAACATCTCTTATCAACCATCAGTTGCACTTGCGTGCGGATGCAATGCGTTATTCACGCATCCCCATTCACTTCAATGGGGCCAGGGCTGCGTGAAAAACGCAGAATATAAAACATGCTGCGATTTTCACGCAATGGAGAACTGATGCGTGAAAAAATTCGCCCATGTGAAAAGCCCCATTGAAATGAATGGGGCAGGATTCAGTGCAGGTGCAATGCGTTCGCATCACGCATTGCACCCGCATCACGCATTGCACCCGCGTGGAAATCTCGCCCGTGTGAGGCCTAAAGATGGTACCCACTTCAGAGGGGCGCCATAGCCACTGGGTGCCTGCTATTTCACACAGCCGACACCCGGGGCTAATGTCTGCAATTGTTGATAATGCCAATTGCAGACATCGGGAAAGGAATTCCTTAGCAGTGATAGGCCAGAGCCTGTACAACGCATCTACTGGTATATTCCAGCGCAGGCCTGCAGGTGGCAGCACTGCATTGGAATATGCTGATTTTTGTATTCTGTAATAGATTAAATTCCATTACTGAATACAAATGGCAATCCAATGATTGCATGTTGGGGTCATTTTTCACATCCCAAAATCCCAGATTGTCCTGTGAAAAATGAGCCCTCACACAACCCCATAGACTTAACTGTAAAAAAGTTTATAGGGGTCAGAATATGGCGATAAAAAGACAAAAGTCAATTTTTTGCAAAGTTTTTTTCCCCCCCAGTATTAAAACACAAGAAAAACTATATATATATATATATATATATATATATATATATATATATATATATATATAATCGTATAGCTATAATCACAAATCACACTGACCCAGAGAATGAACGGACGTGGTTAACAACACTAAGGCCTTGTTCACACATCAGCTATTGTGAGCCAAAACCAGGTGCGGTCAAAAACACAGAACAGGTGCAAGTCTTTCCATTATACCTGATCTCTGTGTATCCTCCACTCCTGGTTTTGGTTCACTGATGGCAATAACTCATGTGTGAACAAGGCCTAACTTTCTTTTTATTTTTTTTGGCCTACCAAAATGCCAAAATAATTTTTGCATCATGGTTTTCCTGGGCTGTTTTCCTGGCCTAACCAGGCAAGAATATCCGCCCAGTGGATTCTTCTTCCTGTTCTTCTCGCATGCAGTGTGTATGTTCTCCCCGTGTTTGCGTGGGTTTCCTCCGGGTTCTCTGGTTTCCTTCCACAATCCAAAGACTTACTGATAGGGGACTTAGATTGTGAGCCACTTCAGGAACAGTTGGATTCTAATGTCTGTAAGGCTACTTTCACACTTGCGTTTAAAAGGATCCGTTTGTGAGATCCGTCACAGGCTCTCACAAACGGTCCTAAAGTGATCAGTTTTTCCCTGATACATTCTGAATGGAAAATGATCCGTTCAGAATGCATCAGTTTGCCTCCGTTCAGTCTCCATTACGCTCCGGAGATGGACACCAAAACGCTGCCTGCTTGGCGGAGCCAAGACTGATCCGTCATGACTCACAATGTAAGTCAATGGGGACGGATCCGTTTTCTCAGACACAATAGAAAACTGATCCGCCCCTCATTGACTTTCAATAGAGTTCATGACGGATCCGTCTTGGCTATTTAAAACATAATACAACCGGATCCATTCAGAACGGATGCAGATGGTTGTATTATCAGTGACGGATCTCACAAACGGATCCTTCAAACGCAAGTGTGAAAGTAGCCTAAAGAGTTTTGAAATATATCAGCTCTATATAAGTGCGTGAAATAAATAATACATTCACAACCGTTTTCTCTGAAATGCCGCAGCGTTCACAGAACCCAATCAGGATTATAATCGGACACGTTTCTTTGACATGTTAAACACAGCTCTAATTCTGCGCACTTCTGTTTATAACTGTTTCCTCTCCACCTTGCAGAGTTAAAAGTGTTAAAGGTGTACATTGAGTTCTCCCTGGACCAGCCGAAAGGTGGCCTTCATTTCGTAGTTCCCAATGTGGAAGGAAGTATGGCGGAGAGAGGGGCTCATGTCTTTTCCTATGGATACCAGAATTCCACCAGGTAAATATTTCTTGCATTGACATTTGGGCAAGCACTTAGATGTCATCACCTCAATACCTAAAAGCCAACAACAACTCGGCAAAAGATTTATTCCGTCATCTGACAGCTTATAAAAGTCAAAATGTTTGGTATCCGACCTCTGGGGCTCTCGCCATTACAGTGAATGCGGATTCTTAGTCCTTGGTCTTGGCTAGAGAGCAGGACGATTATGCGCTGTCACTCCTCATGACATTAGAAACGAGGAAATGAAGCACCCCATACCATTTTTACTTTATAACTTGTCTGATTGGCCAGTTATAAAAGTAATAAAGGGGTCGTCCTGGGACAGGAGTTTTGGACGGATGTGATTAAACCCTTTAAGCCTCTGTGCCATGCCTTTGTGTCTGAGGGAGCTATGATTGTACAATCAACAGGAGAAGCCCCCATGACCTAATACCTTCCCTGCCAGTGTTGGCAACAATGCTTTGAAACACTGTGGCCCAGATTTACTAATCCTGTAGATGGCGGAAGCTTAGGCTACTTTCACACTGGCGGCAGGCCTGATCCGGCAGGTGAAGGGTGCTGCCGGATCAGGCCTGCCGCAGTGACATGTGTGGAGCCGGAACCGCGCTCTGGCCCCACACATGTCACACAGTACATACATACACATAAACATACACACACATATAGACATACAAACACACATACATACTTACATGCTCACACAGGTCACGATTCCCCACAGCGCCCTCTGCTGGGCGCCTGGTGGGATCGCCATCTGTGCGCGCCGTCCTGTCCCTCTGACGCTCCGAAGACCTGCCGGGAGCATGTAAGTATGTATGTGTGTTTGTATGTCTATATGTGTGTGTATGTTTATGTTTATGTGTGTCTATGTATGTCTGTATGTGTCTATGTGTAGCCGGATCCGTAATGGACTCCATTGAAAGTCAATGGAGGGCGGATCCGGTTACCATTGCGGTCACACCAGACGGATCCACCCCCATTGACTTGCATTGGGTGTCATTCCGGATCCGTCTTGGTGCGGATGCCTGGACCGGAGAGCAAACCGTAGCATGCTGCGGTTTGTTCTCCGGTCTGAAGACGGAACGGAATGCTTTCAGGAGCCTCCGTTGTCTTCAGTTCAGTTTTGTCCCCATTGACAATGAATGGGGACAAAACTGAAGCGTTTTATTCCGGTATTGAGCCCCTATGACGGAACTCAATACCGGAATTTTAAAACGCTAGTGTGAAAGTAGCCTTAGACAGGCTGTCTAGACCTACACCAGATTTATCACAGTTTTTCAGGCTGGATGATAAATCTGGTTCGAGGGTAGACACTATTCCCTGACTCTATACCTGCTATTGGCTGGCTTACTTTGAGTCTGATTTTTACACCAGAATTTTAGAGCAAATGTGGCTCAAAATGGGACATCTTAGGCTTCCCTCCTTCCTTGTGAAGCTCCACCCATTGCCACTAAGTTCACCCTTTTTTTTCGAGCCTGTTGAATAAAAGAAAACCTAGATGTGCCAAATTGCTCCAATTTGCTGCACTTTGTAGACAGATTTTTGACGCGGACACATTAGTAAATCTGGGCCTATGTATTTCAAAGCATTGTAGAAGCAACCAATGTAATTACTGCTTCAATGCCACTAAGAGAACAAAAAATGTTTTAGCAAAGTTTAAAAAGAATAAGTAAAAAAAACACCTCCAGTTAAAAAATAAATAAAATAAGACAGTATTTTCATATACATATTCCAAAGCAAGAGATTAACCAGTGGGACAAAAAGGTTAATACATTTTAATAAAGTTGCTGAAAGGGTTTTTCCGGGATTTAGATATTGATGATCAATCCATCAATATCAGATCGGTGGGGGTCCAGCACCCAGTACAACACCCTGCACCCAGTACAACACCCTGCACCCAGTCCATCACCCTGCACCCAGTCCATCACCCTGCACCCAGTCCATCACCCTGCACCCAGTACAACACCCTGCACCCAGTACAACACCCTGCACCCAGTACAACACCCTGCACCCAGTCCATCACCCTGCACCCAGTCCATCACCCTGCACCCAGTCCATCACCCTGCACCCAGTCCATCACCCTGCACCCAGTCCATCACCCTGCACCCAGTCCATCACCCTGCACCCAGTCCATCACCCTGCACCCAGTCCATCACCCTGCACCCAGTCCATCACCTGCACCCCCTGCACCCAGTCCATCACCCTGCACCCAGTCCATCACCCTGCACCCAGTCCATCACCCTGCACCCAGTCCATCACCCTGCACCCAGTCCATCACCCTGCACCCAGTCCATCACCCTGCACCCAGTCCATCACCCTGCACCCAGTCCATCACCCTGCACCCAGTCCATCACCCTGCACCCAGTCCATCACCCTGCACCCAGTCCATCACCCTGCACCCAGTCCATCACCCTGCACCCAGTCCATCACCCTGCACCCAGTCCATACACCCTGCACCCAGTCCAACACCCTGCACCCAGTCCAACACCCTGCACCCAGTCCAACACCCTGCACCCAGTCCAACACCCTGCACCCAGTCCAACACCCTGCACCCAGTCCCAACACCCTGCACCCAGTCCAACACCCTGCACCCAGTCCAACACCCTGCACCCAGTCCAACACCCTGCACCCAGTCCAACACCCTGCACCCAGTCAACACCCTGCACCCAGTCCAACACCCTGCACCCAGTCCAACACCCTGCACCCAGTCCAACACCCTGCACCCAGTCCAACACCCTGCACCCAGTCCAACACCCTGCACCCAGTCCAACACCCTGCACCCAGTCCAACACCCTGCACCCAGTCCAACACCCTGCACCCAGTCCAACACCCTGCACCCAGTCCAACACCCTGCACCCAGTCCAACACCCTGCACCCAGTCCAACACCCTGCACCCAGCTCCAACCACCCTGCACCCAGCCCAACACCCTGCACCCAGCCCCAACACCTGCACCCAGCCCAACACCCTGCACCCAGCCCAACACCCTGCACCCAGCAACCCTGCCCCAGCCCAACACCTGCCACCCAGCGCAACACCCTGCACCCAGCGCAACACCCTGCACCCAGCGCAACACCCTGCACCCAGCGCAACACCCTGCACCCAGCGCAACACCTGCACCCAGCGCATCACCCTGCACCCAGTGCATCACCCTGCACCCAGTGCATCACCCTGCACCCAGTGCAATCACCCTGCACCCAGTGCATCACCCTGCACCCAGTGCATCACCCTGCACCCAGTGCATCACCCTGCACCCAGTGCATCACCCTGCACCCAGTGCATCACCCTGCACCCAGTGCATCACCCTGCACCCAGTGCATCACCCTGCACCCAGTGCATCACCCTGCACCAGTGCATCACCTGCACCCAGTGCATCCACCCTGCACCCAGTGCATCACCCTGCACCCAGTGCATCACCCTGCACCCAGTGCATCACCCTGCACCCAGTGCATCACCCTGCACCCAGTGCATCACCCTGCACCCAGTGCATCACCCTGCACCCAGTGCATCACCCTGCACCCAGTGCATCACCCTGCACCCAGTGCAACACCCTGCACCCAGTGCAGCTGTTTCAGTGCCAGTTTACTGCAAATCAACCCCAGTTCGTTGGAATGGGGGAGCTAAGCTGCAGTACCTGTGCGCGGCCACTACACAGTGGATGGAGCCTTCTGCTTCTTGCTCCTTCCAGTAGTTTTCAGCGCTGGTGGCTGCCCGAAAGTGCTGATTAGCAGGGGTGCAGGGTCTTGGATCCCCATGATCTAATAGTGATGACCTATCCTGAGGATGGGCCATCAATATCTAAGTCCTAGAAATGCCCTTTAAAGGCTATGTACACCTTTGGAGTCAGTTTTTATTTTATGATTGCATTTAACTTATTTTTGGCTAAAAATCATATTTTCAATTGGTCTTTATTAAGAATATTGAGCTGTTTACTCACAAAGGGTTAACTGTCTAGCTGGGTCACTTTGTGCCGGTCATCTAATTACCCCTATCTGTAAACTACTGAGAGGTCATAAACACTTATTTAAGCCACATTCTTATCAGTAAGGTAAGGATTGAGCTTTAATGAGTGTTTATGATGTGAGAGAGAAGAGATAAGCTGTCCATCTGCTCCTCAGATGATGGAATTGAGAAAAAATCCACAGGCAGCTAGTACAGCTTCTCAGCTCTGTGCACAAAAAAGGATTCCATATTGTTAGTTTGATTTTTAGATCAAAATAAGTATAATGCAATAATAAAAAAAATTGCCCCCAGGTGTACATAGCCTTTAAAGGAATAGTGTAAAAATATGCATTACAAAACCATGGCAATTTGTGGTAAAATGCATACTTTTTTTTTCTCATCACATAAGTGTAAAGAAGCACACCACATGAACTCCGCCCCAATGTGTCCTTGTGATGAGATCTTTGTGTGTCATTTTCCCCATTAGGTTCTGGTTTCCTTGTGTGGACTCCTATTCAGAACTGTGCACCTGGAAGTTGGAGTTTACGGTAGATGCGTCCATGGTGGCCGTGTCTAATGGAGATCTTGTGGAGACCGTTTACACACACGACATGAGGAAGAAGACCTTTCATTACACGCTCGCTATCCCAACTGCATCTCCAAACATTTCTCTTGCCGTGGGGCCCTTTGAAATTCTCGTGGACCCTTACATGCATGAGGTAATTATAGTTTATTATTCCTATTTAGCTTGGATCTCTTTAAATAGGTTTTCCACTTGATAAACCTTATTCAAAGTTCTGCACTTTTATGAGTCTACTTTTCAATTCTTTATCTCTGCTTGCTGTCAGTGGATAAAAATCATTCATTTACAAAGGCTGAAATCTTGTCCTGATCATTTCCTCTGTCACAAGTACATGGCCCATAACAGGAGAGAGCTCTGGAACACTCATGGGGTTGTGTAACCCCTCTCTCTTTCGCTCAATCTGGATTTACACTGCCCAATAATTGGGCAGCTTATCCAAATGATTGCAGTGGTCACCGCAACCTCCAAAAGATTCAATGAAAAGGGGGCTTCACTGGTGCTGAGCCCTCTCCATTAACCACCTGTTTTGCCCAAGTCCAGCTCAGTCAGTGTGAAAAGTAGCTAACTGGAGGGGGAGGGCTGCTTTAGATGGTGATATCTCCTCAATGGTAGCAGCTACAAACATGCAGTACATGGTCTTGTATGAAAGCTAAACGTCCAGGCTTTCAAAATCCAACAGCTAAAGTCCAAGCAACATAGGAGAAATCACTGTTAGAAATCAAGTCTGGAATAATCACAAGTAAAACCTGTTTTTACTTTCGTTTTCAGCTGCTTTCACAGCATCCTGATTTCTATCAGTGATACCTTCTTTTGTTCTGAACATTGTCTGAAAGCTTGCAATGTCTGCTTTCAAACAAGACCAGTTGCATGTTTCTAGCTGCTACCATTCAGGAGGTAGCAGCATCTAAAGCAGCCCTCCCCCCTCCAGGTAGCTACTTTTTCCTCTCTGACAAAACAGTTAGGGGGTTAAAGGGATATTCCCATTTTCTCTTGACTCTAAACTATGTACACAAACATATTTTGTTTCCACGTTCATTTTGTTTTTTTTTTGTTTTTTTTTTTTCATTTCAATGGGTCCACAAAGAATGTGTGAGCTGTCCACATCTGTATGTCCGTTCTGTAGCTCCTCAAAAAAGATAGAGCATATCCTATTCTTGTCTGTTTTGCGGACAAGGATAAACATTGTTACAATGGATCCGCCAAAAAAAAAAAAAACGGATGCCAAATGGACGTCATTCGTATTTTTTGACTGCAAAACCCATTCGGTCGTGTGAATGTAGCCTAATATTGCTTTTTTTTTTCCAGGTGACCCACTTCTGTTTACCGCAGCTGCTGCCGCTCCTGAAGCACACAACGTCTTACCTCCATGAGGTGTTTGAGTTTTACGAGGAGATTCTTACCTGCCGATACCCTTATTCCTGTTTCAAGACTGTGTTTGTAGATGAAGCCTATACCGAGCTCACCACTTATGCATCAATGAGTATTTTCAGGTGGGTCATTTTGCTCCCGGCTGTTGGACCCCCAGCGATCATGCATTTATTACCTGTCCTGTGCATAGGTGCATAATTGTTGTTTTTATATGAAAACCCCTTTAATAACTTTTTAGCTCACTTGAATATATCCAGTACAGTTTTAAAGGGAATGTGTCATCAAAAAATAACTGATTGTTTAAATGGCGTTTTTATGTTAAACTCATTTTTTAAGAGGTGTGGGTGATTTAAAATTTAAAAATAGTAAAAAAAAATCCTGCAGTTTTCATACTGGTCACTAGACCTAAAATATGTGAAGACTTCTTGTATTTTGACAGTAACTACATGGGCCATAGACACACAGAACATGAGGAGACCCCATTGACTTCTATGAGAGAGTTTTCTAGGCATGCTCTGTGACCTGTGCAGAGGTCAGGAGGGAGGAGATAAGCTGTGATATCACCTATTGTGACTGGTGGATTCTGTGTTATCTATACAGAGGTGTTATCTGTCATTGTAATTCTGTCTGTGGTGATAATGGTAATGGCTAGTGAAAAGTTACCTGAAAAGAAAATCCTGACTAGGGATGAGAAAATCTACTGCGGATGAATTTTATTGAAAATGTATTATCGGGGTAGGTCTCATTTCGGGGAAACACGGTATGTCATTTTTTTGCTCCCGGCCCCTGTGCACACACAGACAAAAAATATACTTACCTAGAGTCCACTCCGGACTTCTGTTGACTCTGTCTTCTTCTCACCCAATCCCTTCCTCCTCTGGCGTACGCTGTGCCATCCCGTCAACCAGCGTGATCCCGTGAGACGTGACCTCAGCGGGATCACGCTGGTTGACGGGATGAGGCAGCGCACGACAGATCATCACAGTGGAGACGTCTTGCAGTGCCGGATAGGGTATGGGTGGGGGCTTGTATAGGGAACTAACTGCGCAGCGCTGTGTACTATAGTACGCAGCATTGGGCAGGTAGTGCCACCATTAAAATCACTTGCGGGGCTGTGGGCATCCCCCCCCTACCGCTGGCTACAGGACCGTAACCCTATTCTCGGTGATTGTGACGTCACTGATGTCACATCACATACGCTAGCCTCCCGTGGGTGCCCTCAATGTATCTAGGGCTTATTTTAAGCCTACTCCAAAACCTGGGCAAAATAGCGCTAGGGCTTATTATCGGGGTAGATCTTATTTTCAGGGAAACACAGTAAATAATAAGAGCTATAACAGTGTAATGTACTTTGTCTGCCGTGTTTAAGAGCTGCATGGAGGGCCTAATGTCATAATGTGCAGAAATCTGACAGGTCTTATATAACAGCAGCTACACAGCACTGTATGGGTCGGCCAGCTGGATTAAGGACTATGATTTGCAGTACTTCTGCTACATGAGTAGTACTGCAGATGGTGAGTCCTCAGAAGTCCAGACAATGTCCAGACAATGTAATTCAGCAGAGCGAGAGTGCGACAGGGAGCGATCAGTATGACATGGAGACATCACATATATGCTTCCTTTGACTGGTTGAGACTAATGCTTCATTTTCCTTCTTTCTTTGTATTACGGGAAAAGGAACTGAATTTAAATAGGAATATATATGTATATTTTTACTTTTTTTTTAGCACAAACTTACTGCACAGTGCAATGATCATTGACCAGACGCCGCTGACCAGAAGATGTCTTGCGGAGTCTCTAGCCCAGCAATTCTTTGGGTGCTTCATTTCAAGAATGTCCTGGTGAGTGAGACTCTCCTGCTGCTTCTCATTTTTACCACTAAGGCCTCTTTCACACTAGCGGCAGCACGGATCCGGCACCTAAAGGGTGCCAACGGATCCGTGCTGCCGCTGATACATGTGTGGAGCCGGAGCAGCGCTCCGGCCCCACACATGTTGACACAGACATTGGGACAGAAATACATACAGACATACATACATACATACTTACATACTCCAGCCAGGGACGCCGGCAGCATGTCTTCACGCGCATCATAGCTGCGCGCAGGAGGCGCGTGAAGACATGCTGCCGGTGTCCCTGCCTGGAGTATGTAAGTATGTATGTGTATGTATGTCTGTATGTGTGTATCCGGATCCGGAATGACCCCCCATTGCAAGTCAATGGAGGACAGATCTGGATTACTGGTGTGTCACACCAAACGGATCCGTCTCCATTGACTTGCTTTGGGGGTCATTCCGGATCCGTCTTGGTGCGGATGCCTGGACCGGAGAGAAAACCGCAGCATGCTGTGGTTTGTTCTCCGGTCTGGAGACGAAACTGAATGCTTTCAGGAGCATTCCGTTGTCTTCAGTTCAGTTTTGTCCCCATTGACAATGAATGGGGACAAAACTGAAGCGTTTTATTCCGGTATTGAGCCCCTATGACGGAACTCAATACCGGAATTTAAAAACGCTAGTGTGAAAGTAGCCTAAGGCTTCACCATTCAGTCTTTCCGTTCTCCTGCTCCGTTTAGGACGGATTTGGCACATAACTGAGCCGAACAGAACCTAAGGAGCCCATAGACTATAATGGGGTCCGTTAGGTTTCCTCTCAGAAGATGATTTTTGGAGCGGAGACAAAAGTAGTGCATGCAGGACTTTTGTCTCTGCTTGAAAAATCTTCCTCTGACCAGAAACCTAACGGGCCCCATTATAGTCTATGGGCTTCTTAGGTTCTGTTCGGCTCAGTTATGTGCCAAATCCGTCCTAAACGGAGCAGGGGAACGGAAAGACTGAACGGTGATGTGAACGAAGCCTAAGATGTTCAGTGTATCTACTAATATTCATCTTTATAGGGGTTCTCTCACTTCATAAGTGGCATTTATCATGTAGAGCAGAGATCTCAAACTCGTGGCCCTCCAGCTGTTGTAAAACTACAACTTCCATCATGCCAGGAGAGTCTACAGCTATTGGGGCATGCTGGGAGTTGTAGTTTTGCAACAGCTGGAGGGCCACGAGTTTGAGATGTAGAGGACGTTAATACAAGGCACTTACTAATGTATTGTGATTGTCCATATTGCCTCCTTTGCTGGCTGGATTTATTTTTCCATCACATCATACACTGCTCGAAACCAGGGTTTACAACCATCCTGCAATCCAGCATCAGTGGTCGTGTTGGCACACTGTAGGAAAAACCGCTGACCTCTCTGGTGGCTGAGACCATGGGAGCGCACACATGCAGCGGTGGCCATAATCCCTGAATACGGGCATTACCAGCAAAGGATTCAATATGGACAATCACAATACATAAGTGCCCTGTATTAACTTTATGTACACGATAAATGCCATTTGCTGAAGTGAAACAACCCCTTTAATGGGGATTTCCACCTAGAACTGCAGAGTACACTTGATAGAAGAGGGTCTTGCATTTGGTACTTCTGGTATCACTGGAGTAACCACTCAACATCTAATCTCCAAGCATTCAAATCCATGGTCCATATGTGTAATGTACTTACACGTGGGATGCACCTGAGCAAGAGCTGTCCCTTGTGTCCCCTGAATGTGGGGCTCCCTGATCTTGTGTCTCCACAGAGGAGAATTCTTTAGTGTTACTTTGATACTATATGTAATTACAATGATTATCCTATGTCCCAGATAGAGCATATCCAACTAACATTTACTTTAATAAAGCCTTGTCCATTATATAACTTTTTTTAATTTTAAATTTGCTACAGTCCAAACCGACATTGTTAAAATAAGTTAGCTGACAACAATATCTAATGAGTAGCCACCTACAACTTAAAGCGGCTCTGTCACTAGGTTTTAACCTATGTATTTAAATACATAGGTTAAAACCCCTTGACTTCTACAGTTAGAACATACCTTTATTGCAGAGTACAGCGCAGCGGTTGTGCTGAAAAAAGACCTTTAATCTTTATGTTAATGAGCCTTCGGAGCACCGGGGGGCGGGCTCTTTCTTCCTGAGCACCGCTTCTTCACCGCCCCCCGGGTCCCGAGGCTCTCCGATGCCGACGTCCACGCCCCTCTGAAAATTGATTGACAGCTGAAATCCCGCCGGCGCATGCGCAGAAGCGCTTGCAGTGCCGAACACCGCAAGCGCTTCCATCCTTGTGCGCACGCGCCGTCACTTCCGGGTTCAGCGAAGTGACGGCGCGTGCGCACAAGGATGGAAGCCGCTTGCGGTGTTCGGCACTGCAAGCGCTTCTGCGCATGCGCCGGCGGGATTTCAGCGCTAGGCCAAACGGCCTAGCGCTGTCAATCAATTTTCAGAGGGGCGTGGACGTCGGCATCGGAGAGAGCCTCGGGACCCGGGGGGCGGTGAAGAAGCGGTGCTCAGGAAGAAAGAGCCCGCCCCCCGGTGCTCCGAAGGCTCATTAACATAAAGATTAAAGGTCTTTTTTCAGCACAACCGCTGCGCTGTACTCTGCAATAAAGGTATGTTCTAACTGTAGAAGTCAAAGGGTTTTAACCTATGTATTTAAATACATAGGTTAAAACCTAGTGACAGAGCCTCTTTAAAGGTGTGAGATGCACTCAGCATTGAAATTGCAACACCAAGAAGGAGAAGTTGTGGAATTATGGAAATCACAGGATCGATAGACATGTTAATGTTTGTTCTTAGGGTGATCTGTGGCACCTGTACACGGGCAGATTATTTGGAACTAGCAGTCATAGTAACTTTCCTTCTGAATAATCGTCCCGGCAATTGTATTGTGTAAATCCCCCCCTCAGTGTCTGACACATGTGGGGCCGGAGCACAGTTCTGGCCCCACACGTGCACCTGCGGCAGCACGGATCCGGCGGGACCCTTCACCCGCCGGATCCGTGCTGCCGCTAATGTGAAAGTGGCCTTAAAGGGGTCCTCTCACTTCAGTAAGTGGCATTTATTATGTAGAGAAAGTTAACACAAGCCAATTACTAATGTATTGTGATTCTCCATATTGCTTCCTTTGCTGGCTGGATTCATTTTTCCATCACATTATACACTGCTCGTTTCCATAGTTACGACCACCCTGTAATCCATCAGCGGTGGTCGTGCTTGCACAATATAGGAAAAAGCACCAGCCTATATGCACTCCCATGGTCCCGGCCACCAGAGAGGCCAGCGCCTTTTCCTATAGTGTTCAAGCTCGACCACAACTGATGGATTGCAGGGTGGTCTGTAACCATGGAAACGAGCAGGGTATAATGTGATGAAAGAATGAATCCAGTCAGCAAAGGAGACAATATGGACAATCATAATACATTAGTAAGTGTCTTGTATTAACTTTCTCTACATGATAAATGCCACTTACTGAAGTGAGACAACCCCTTTAAAATTTTGTTGAACCTTGGACACAAACCTTTCCTATTAATATGCAATGTAAGAGCCTGTATGTGTATGCCAATTACAGTTAATTATTAATTACTATTCTTTGTGTTCTTAGGTCTGATGAGTGGGTGTTGAAAGGCATCTCTGGTTATATTTACGGGCTCTGGATGAAGAAAACATTTGGTGTAAATCAGTATCGGCACTGGATCAAAGAAGTGAGGAGATCTCTGTGTTTTACCATTTCATGTTTTGCCCAGTTTAAAAATGAAGTATAAGAAATGACTTATCGCCAAAAGCCCAGAGGGTGGGATGTGGTTGAACCTGAAAATCCACTGCAGAAGCTATAACATGCAGCAGAGATGAGAGGTTTTGTAAATCATTGAATTAATCAATGTGACCACAAGGGGGCAGCATGCTCCATATTCTCTACGGTTTACCCTCTAATAGTGACTTTTGTTTTATTGCTTTGTTTTCTAGGTGATCTTTTATTTCTCCATACTTAAATTTGACCAAAATGTAATCTGAATAATCTGTGTTGAATTTTCTAGGAACTGGATAAGATCGTAGCCTATGAATTGAAAACTGGCGGCGTGTTACTTCACCCTATATTCTCTGTTGGGAAAGAGAAGGACAAGTATGTAATACATGTATAGCAAGATGTTCAAATACATTCTAATATACATTGTTCATTTTATGAAGTGGGTTGTCTGACTGGAAAAAATTATTAGCAAATGGGTCAGAGGGGAAAAAACATACCTCTGGGGTCGCCCTCCTGTCCTGTGGTACCATTACTGCTGTGGCCAGTGATTGGCTGAGCAGTCATATCTTGGTGTTGAGAAGACCAACGGGGGATCGATCAGCATTTTGAGACGTTTCCAAATATTTTTTATTAACCAGACAACCCCTTCTGAAAGTAAATATAAAACGTTATACGTATTCCCATGTGCAGTGCTCCAGACTAAAAAAAATACCTAGGAGCCATTGGCTCCTAAACTGAAAAATTTAGGAGCCAAATAAAATTTTTAGGAGCCAAATATTTTTTTTTTACATTTTAATAATTTGGACTTTTCGGATATTTATTAATATTTATTATAATAATATATATATATATATATATATTTTATATGTAAAATTGGGAAAGGGGCTGATTAAGGGGCCATTCAGATGGCCGTAGTATTGTGGATCTGCAAAAATACGGATCTGCAATACAACGGATGCCGCCCGGCGTGTGTTCCGCAATACCAATGATTATTATAGTTGGGGTGGGGGGTTGGGCACTGCGCCACCAATGAATAATACTGGGGGGAGGGGGGGGGTTTGCACTGAGCCACTAATGATTATTATACTGGTTGGGGTTTTTATTACTGGGGAGGGCGCACTGCGCCACCAATGATGATAACGAAGTTTAATACAACTACAGGAGGCGGGTGTCGGCGCAGGATCACATAGCCGGCACCTGACCTGTATTATAGGGAGCTGCAATCAGTGGTAGTTAACCCCTCAGGTGCGGCACCCGCCTTCTGTAGTTCTATTAAACGTAGTTATCCTTGGTGGCGCAGTGCTCCCTCCCCAGTAATAAAAACCCCAACCAGTATAATGTGTGTGCCCCCATCAGACCTCAGATCAGCGCATTGTGGCCCCATCAGACCTCAGATCAGCCCATTGTGGCCCCATCGGACCTCAGATCAGCCCATTGTGGCCCCATCAGACCTCAGATCAGCCCCACAGTGCCCCCATCAGACCTCAGATCAGCCCATTGTGGCCCCATCGGACCTCAGATCAGCCCATTGTGGCCCCATCGGACCTCAGATCAGCCCATTGTGGCCCCATCGGACCTCAGATCAGCCCATTGTGGCCCCATCAGACCTCAGAACAGCCCACTGTGCCCCCATCAGACCACAGATCAGCCCACAGTGCCCCCATCAGACCTCAGATCAGCCCACAGTGCCCCCATCAGACCTCAGATCAGCCCACAGTGCCCCCATCAGACCTCAGAATCAGCCCACTGCGCCCCCATCTGACCTCAGATCAGACCACTGTGCCCCCATCAGACCTCAGATCAGCCCACTGCGCCCCCATCTGACCTCAGATCAGCCCACTGTGCCCCCATCAGACCACAGATTAGCCCACTGTGCCCCCATCAGACCACAGATTAGCCCACTGTGCCCCCATCAGACCTCAGATCAGCCCACAGTGCCCCCATCAGACCTCAGATCAGCCCACTGTGCCCCCATCAGACCACAGATTAGCCCACTGTGCCCCCATCAGACCACAGATTAGCCCACTGTGCCCCCATCAGACCACAGATTAGCCCACTGTGCCCCCATCAGACCACAGATTAGCCCACTGTGCCCCCATCAGACCACAGATTAGCCCACTGTGGCACCATCAGACCACAGATTAGCCCACTGTGCCCCCATCAGACCACAGATTAGCCCACTGTGCCCCCATCAGACCTCAGATCAGCCCACTGTGCCCCCATCAGACCTCAGATCAGCCCACTCTGCGCCCATCAGAATAAAATAAAAAAATCTCTTACCTTTCCTGCGCCTCGGCTCTGCTCGGGTCCAGCGCTCTTCTGTCCTCCCGGCGCTGCGTGCAGCGTCAGGTCAGAGTGCGCGCACTACGTCCTGACGCTGTACGGCGTCAGGACAGTGCAGAGCTGCCCGGAAAGACAGAGGAGCGCCGGACCCGGATCGGAGCCGCGGCGCAGGACAAGTAAGAGATTTTTTTATTTTATCTGCTCCATGTTCTCTGATACTAGGCTGTGCAGTAGCGCAGCCTAGTATCAGTAAATGCGGTCGGGTCCAATCTAAGTCGCATTTGCGACCATTTTGGTCGCCATCTGGAGCCCTGATGTGGGACATTTATTCCATATCAATAAGATGCCATTAATGTCTCTTGTCTCGGTGACTGGCCCCGATATTAACAGAGAGTAAGCTGTCTCTGTGCAGCCCTCCATTCATTGCTGTGGGACTTGGGAAAATAGCTTACTTTTGACTTTAAGTTGTCCTGTAGCAGTGAATGGAGAGGACGCATACATGGAGTGCTAGCTCTTCACAGTGTTGTCCCGTTCTTGAGGTAGTACCGGGTCACAGAGCTGGGATCAATATTCTATAAGTGTCCCAGATGGGAATACCCCTTTAAAGGGGTTGTCTGGGTTTAGAGCTGAACCCGGACATATCCCTTTTTTCACCCAAACAGCCTCTATAATAAGAGCATTGGAGCATGCTCTCCCTTGTCCTGTGCTGAATCGCGCAGGACTAGGTCTTTTTCATTAGATCCGGTGTACTGGGTCTTCTAGGCAGAGGCTAGGACAGCGTAAAGCCTGTCCATTAATGCCGGTGACATCATCAGCAGCATTGCTAGGCAGAAGCCTCCACCTAGCAGTCTAAAAAATACAAACAAATAGCCCTTGCCTTGCGCCATACAGCACAGGGCAAAGGAGAGCATCGGAGCATGAAATGGGGGCTGGATGAAAATGGGTATATGTCCGGGTTCAGCTCTGAACCACTTTAAGGGTATCTGTCACCACGTTTTTCCCTATTAAACAGGATGACACTATCAATGTGCAAATGTCACCTGATGCTAACTATGCCTTTTATTTTCTCCTGTGCCCCCTTTTTGTTTAATTTAATTATTATATGCTAATTAGCCTCTAGGAGTGCGGGGAGGCATTGCCCCTGCTCCTAGAGGCTCTGTTGCCCACCTCAATTCACGCCCTCATCTTTCTGATTGACAGGGCCAGGCCAGCGTTTGTCTCCTCAGGCTGGCCCTGTCTGTGCTCTAAGGCTTCATTCACACGACCGTATGTGTTTTGCGGTCCGCAAATTGCGGATCCACAAAAAAACAGATGACGTTCCGTATGGCATCCGTGTTTCCGTTTTTTTTTTTTGCGGATCCATTGTAACAGTGCCTATCCTTGTCAGCAAAACAGACAAGATTAGGACATGTTCTATTTTTTTTGCGGAACGGAAATATGGACATACGGAAACGGAATGCACACGGAGTACCTTCCGTTTTTTTTGCGGACCCATTGAAATGAATGGTTCCGCATACGGTCCGCAAAAAAAATGGAACGGACACGGAAACAAAATACGGTCGTGTGAATAAATCCTTCATTCAGACGACTGTATATTTGCGGGTCTGCATTATTGCGGACCCGCAAATATACGGGGGCCGCCTGGCGTGTGTTCCACAGCGCTCGGAACTCACGCCGTGCGACACCATTGAAAATGCCTATACTTGTCCGTGCGTACGGACAAGTATAGGACATGTTCTATCTTTTTATGCGGAGCCGCGGCACGGAGCTGTCTCCGTGCCGCGGTTGTGCGCTCCCATAGAAGTGAATGGGGCTGCATGTATTCTGCAATTAATCTCGCACTGTGCACCGTGACGTATTCGGCGCAGGCGCAGTGAGGAACCCGGGAGCTTCCTTCACTCACTGCACCTGCTCCGAACACTGAATGGGACACCGCAGGCGCGAGATTTATAACGCAGACAGGGCCAGCCTGAGGAGATGAACGCCGGCCTGTCCATCAGGAGGATGAGGGCGTGGATTGAGGTGGACAAACCACGCCTCTAGGATCAGGGGTAACACCCCCCCTCGCTCCTAGAGGCTAATTAGCATATAATAAAAGTCTCATTTAAGCAAAAATGGGGACACTGAGGAGAAAATAAATGGCATAGTTAGAATCAGGTGACATTTGCACATTGATAATTCATCCTGTTTAATAGGGAACAACGTGGTGACAGAAACCCTTTAAGGGTATCTGCATGTTGTGGATTATGCACAGTTTTTCTGTGCGGAAAAAAATGCAGCACCAGCAAAGTGTATGGGATTAGACAAATCTGATGTGCACTTTGCTTTTTTTTTTCCCATGCAGAAATTCGCCTGCTGTCTTGGTTTAGAAATCTGCAACGTGTCAATTTTCTATGCGGTTGTTTTTTTTTTTTTTTTTTTTTTTTGAGCGGATTTCATCCGTTACAATGCAAGGTTGATATCTGCGCCAAATAACACATAACACCAAGTAACAAATGCTGGCGCAGCTGCACTAGTGCTAACGAATAAAAGTGCTGCATTTCAGGTGGGCTACAGCACATCCATGAGAGGAGCAAATCCACCATTGAAAGAATCTATGATTGGCATCTATACATGATTATGTCGATTGGAGAATGTATCATGGTCATATACAAGAGCAACAATAGGACTTCTGACGGGGGCCTGGGTTGTGTGCAACTAAATTGGCCAATACGTTTTCATAGTATGGTTAATAAAAGACGTATGTCTGTAAAGCTCAGCTGAGCGAGGGGGTATGAATGAAGGGAATTGAGGGCGTCTGCAAAATTGCAACGTGGTTTTCAGCAATGCGGCTTTTACGGGTAATGTATATGGTTTTACGTATCCCACCTGCATTTGCAGCACGGTTGAATGTGTATGTGGACCCTGAAAGGGGTATTCCCATCTCAGACAATGGAGGCATATCGCTAGGATATGCCCCCATTGTCTGATAGGTGCGTGTCCCCAAATGAATGGGAGTGCTGTGCCTGGTGGACCCCGGGTTCCCGCTGCTCCCATAGAAATGAATAGGAGCGCACTGTGCATGTGCGGCCACCGCCCCCATTCATTTCTATCGAGCCGACGGAAATAGCCGAGCCAGCGCTTGGCTATTTTCGGTTGCCCCATAGAAATGAATGGAGGGCGGCTGCGCATGCTCGGTGCACCCTCCGTTCATTTCCTTGCTCCGTTCTTGATGTAGGTGTGGGTCTCGCCTCTGGAACCCGCACCTATCAGACAACGAAGGCATAGCCTAGTGATATGTCCCCATTGTCTGAGATGGGAATAACCCTTGAAGCGCTGATACTCTTGAACTGTGACACTGAGCAGCACATTTCACCCTCTGGTTGTAAAGCATTCATGTTTCCATTCACTAAAGCAAGCAGAGGTCTCTCAAAACAGTGAGAATTTGAAATTCAAAGTATATTAAAAAGTTGTACAACATTTCTCAATCCAAGAAATAAGATTTTTTTGACATAATTAAAGGTGCTGGCCAATTTGCAATGTTTTTCTGCTAAGCAGCTTCCATTCATATTCTGTTCTTTTCTTCGTCGCTGCTGTCATGTACTTTGCCACCACAGCCCTTACATCTGAAGTCGTTTTATGGCAGTGTTGGCTCCCCCACCCGTCTATCCGGCATAGAGCTCTCCCATCCTTTCTTCTAATGTGCAGGCTCCACAACGAACTATCGCCGCCTGCGCAGTGTAAACCTTCTTCTCTCCCTCCAGTGTACCATCCCATATTCTTGTGTGCAGCTGACAAGTGAAGCGTCTGGAGCACGCGCACTGTCCAAGCCCTCATTCATCCAGGCGCCAGACTCTTGTTGTGCTGCCTGCGCAGTAGAAGAAAGGACAGGTCGGGCAGGCAACGCAGCCATACACTGACGTCAGATATAAGGGCTGTGGTGGCAAAACTTACCACAACCAGGAAGAAAAGTGCTTCATAAACAGAATATGGATAGGATTTGCTAAGCACATCAGCAGCAGCGACTATCGTACAGTGAGTTACAGAAAAAAACTTTGCAAAGTAGCCAACCCCTTTAATTCCCAGTTGTGACTGGTTTCCATTCCACTTAACGGTCGTGTGTATGAAAGAGGCACATGGGATATTACACACAAAGTGACACACATAACCACAACTGAAGGTTCACGATGCATCTGTCACATTAATGAGAGATCTGTTCAGACGCTGGCCGGCGATGGAGGGTTCACATATTTATCCTGGAATATACATTAATCTTTAATGAATAATCTAGTTTGTTCGGAGCCGCCTGTTTACAGGTCTGCCCTGGAAAGCTCCCAAACTATCGGGACAAAATGAACAGGCTCTCGCCAGTTTTAGCTCTGAGCTAAGAAGGTCAACGAAAAATATTCAATTAATCCCTTTACTAAGAGCCATTTAATTGCAGAAATTGGCATAAGCGTTTTTTTTTTTTTACATTTTTTTTTTCTAGTAAAAGCATAAGGTAACTGAAGTAAATGGAACAAGGGTCTTCTTGTTGGTGAAAGGGGCTATTTAAATTATTGCGAACAGACTTGACGTCAGCCTAAAACGTATCTGCACATTTACTTGAAATATATGTATGTGTAATCTCTGCACACTTAACCTGTTTAGGACCATGTGCCTTAAATGTTACCTAAGGGCAGCCAGTGACACAGACATGCCGTCCCATAACTCACACTGGAGAGTCTGTGTATTCTATGTGGTGCAGGTTCACACTGCTCCCCTGCCTCCTGCTTGTGATAGGTCTTACAAGCAGAAGGCATGGGAGCAGTGTGAAGCTGCATCTCATTGCAGACAGGTAGTGTCAGGTGTGTTTTATGACAGGGGTAGGCAACCTCCGGCACTCCAGCATGCATAATTGCTCTGCTCTTCTCAGAATTCCCATAGAAATCAGTGGAGCATGCTGGTGATTGTATGGTATAAGGTAGAAGTGATTGCTATGCATACAGGGACATGCAGAGGAGCGATGAGGATGTAATCCTGTAGGTCACACGGGGAGAGACTGACAGACCTGTGCACGCCGAGGAGAAAGCTCTGTAGCTGTGGTCAGACTGGGGATCACGTAACACAGTTGTGCTAAATAGCATTGAGTGAGTGACTGAGTTTGCAGTGTATGTCCCAAAAAAAAAATCTGATAGGATCAGGTTGGGGGCCTGGTGGTCAGAAACTGAAGGCGACCCTAAAGAGAAGGCACAATCAATTAAAATATATACAAAAAAAAAAAAACAGCCCCAAAACCTATTGAGGTGAGTACGTAATTCATTAAAATATAACTTTTTAAATATATCTCTATTAAAAACTGTTAAACGGAACCTGTCATCAACTTTATGCTGACCTCGCTCAGGGCAGCATAAAATTGTGACATAAATGCTGATTTCCGCAGTGTGTCACTTGTGAGCTAAAAGTAAGTGGTTGCCGACAACCATCATAATCATTGAAGCCCAGACCTTGAAAAGAGTCCTATCTTCCTGAGAAGAGTCATGGTTATTCCTAATCTCCTGCTCTCCCGCCCATCTGCTGATGACTGGTAGTTCTCTCCTAGAGAGAAAGGGAGAAAACTAGGTACAAGACTGTCAGTCATCAGCAGATGGGCAGGAAGAGCAGGAATTCATGAATAACCAGGACTCTTCTCAGGTGGCCGTGACTCTTTTCCAGGCCTAATCTGCAATGATTGTGATGTTGGTTCTCGGCAACCACTTACTTTTAACTTATAAATGACGGACCGCTGACATCAACTCACCTGTCTGTACTTTATTCTACCATTAGTATGGCGAGCACAAAGTTGATGACAGGTTCCCTTTAATTCACACCATAAGCACAATATTGCACCAAATTCAATATAATATAATTAGTAAAAAATTCAACGTGGTCCTTTCAAGGATACAGTTGGAACAGTCTTACCATAGAAATGAATGGGGCGATGAGGTGTAATTACACCTACTCACCACTACCCCCGTTACGGCCAGCATGTAAACAGTGAAGAGGAGGCAGCGCTGATACCATGCGCCTCCTCTCCAAACAGCTGATCCGCGGGGGTGCCGGGTGTCGGACCCCCGCCGATCTGATATTGATGACCTATCCTGAGGATAGGTCATCAATATATATAACTCGGAAAACCCCTTTAAAGGAAATCTGTCACATGATTTTAGTGTTTTAAACTAAAACTATAGCCATGTTCAGTAAAGTACCTTGAGTCTAGATGTGGTCTCCAATCTTTCTTTTCAGTTTCCGTTTTCGTTTTATTTTACTTTTTCTGACATGTAAATTTCCTCTGAAGGAGCCCAGAGGGGCGTTACGGAGCCCAGTAACGCCCCCATCCTGTGCCCAGCACGCCTTCTTCATGCTCCAAAACGCGCCTATTTAGGGACGGACTAACGGCCCATATTAGCATTGTAGGCCGCCGCAGAGCTGCCTGCTTTGCCCGGCCGAAATCTCGCGAGATTTCGCCTGCGCGAGATTTCGGCCGGGCGAAGCAGGCAGCTCTGTGAGTGGTTTCCAGAGCTGCCGTGACGTAGTTGAGGGGGGCGGCGGCCTACAATGCTAATATGGGCCGTTAGTCCGTCCCTAAATAGGCGCGTTTTGGAGCATGAAGAAGGCGTGCTGGGCACAGGATGGGGACGTTACTGGGCTCCTTCAGAGGAAATTTACATATCAGAAAAAGTAAAATAAAACGAAAACGGAAACTGAAAAGAAAGATTGGAGACCACATCTAGACTCAAGGTACTTTACTGAACATGGCTATAGTTTTAGTTTAAAACACTAAAATCATGTGACAGATTTCCTTTAAGAGGTAATAATACTGGCGCATCCGTGCACCAAAAAAAATAAACTTATGCCAGCAAGGGAGCTGGCATAGATTTCTGGTCTAATTTTCCACCCTTGGCCACCTCCTCTCGCTCATGCAGAAGAAGCCACAATGTCACCAATTGACACATGAAAATTTGCAACAAAATAAGAACTCTATACTACTTCTTGTAATTAAATAAACTATTAAAAAACAGCCTTAAGTCTCACAAAAAAAATGTCCAAAATAATTGGTAACCCAGTAATAAAAAAATTACACTTGCAACAAAATTTGTGACTTTTTGAGTTTGTGAGTAATAGATCTTCTATATTTCTGGCTATTCTTTCATTTTGGCAGTAATGTACCATTGAAAATGCAATACAAAATATTGTCCTTCTGTAGCATTTAGCACCAAGGCTCCTATATAGTTAAGGTTTCTGCTGTGAGGGGAAGGTGTTATCTGCTAGTATAATAGTAGATTGTAGAATTAGAAAAACGGTATGACAGCTCTGTTGTTCTCTACGTAGATCAAGGTAAAAAAAAATCCATAGCAGAGCGTTACGCTTATCAATGTAATGTGTGATGGTTTACTTGAGTCACTTTTCGCCCTTCCCTCTCCGGCCGCAGTCATGGTCTGAATGAGAAAGTCAAGCGAGGCTGTCACAGTGCTAAAAGACCAAACAAAAGGGGAAGTTAAATAGCATCTGTCAGCAGTTTTGTACCTGGCTGACCTGTTACATGTGCACTTGGCAGCTGAAGACATCTGTGTTGGTCCCAAGTTCATATGTGTCCACATTGCTGAGAAAAACAAAGTTTTAATATATGCAAATGAGCCTCTAGGAGCAACGGGGGTGTTGCTGTTACACCTAGAGGCTCTGCTCTCTGCAACTGCTGTGCCCTCAGCACTTTAGGAGAAGTCAGGGCATCGCGTGTTCACGTTTACACTGCCTGGTCCTGTCAATCAAAGTGGAGAGGGAATGGCAGTTGCAGAGAGAGCAGAGCCTCTAGGTGTAATGGTAACGCCCCCGTTGCTTTTGGAATCTCATTTGCATATATTAAAATTTTTTTCAGCAATGCTGGCACATATGAACATGGGACCAACACAGATGTCTTCAGCTGCCAAGCGCACATGTAACAGGTCAGCCAGTGTCATAGGGACAAAACTGCTGACAGATGCCCTTTAAAGAGACAGGACAGGAAGTACAACACATGAAGTGACAACATAAAATCATTACCAGAAAACTATCCGTCATTTTTTGTAAAAATAAAAATAAATAAGTAAAAAAAATTACGTAGAAAATTCACATATAGGCTGTTAATATGTGATTTAATATTTTTTATGGTAGTGTCCCTTTAAATGGGTTGCCCCCACTGTCTTTGGAAATGTAGTTTTACACGTTAGACATTCCAGTCAATGGCCTTCCATCTTCCTGCATGGATGGTTGAGGTTCACCCCAGGAGCCGTCCTTACACCTCATATAGACAGGAGTTGTCATGATTGTACTCATTTAAGATTGATTGCTTGACTCAGAATGTTGGTCTGCTCTAGGGACACAATGAGGGAGATTTATCAAACTGGTGTAAAGCAGAGCTGGCTTAGTTGCCCATAGCAACCAATCAGATTCCACCTTTCATTTTTCACAGCTCCTTTGGAAAATGAAAGGAGGAATCTGATTGGTTGCTATGGGCAACTAAGCCAGTTCTACTTTACACCAGTTTTGATAAATCTCCTAAATCCTCAAATCTTATGACCAATAATGCTGTGTGTCATTGAAAAGTAAAAATCACCATATACGTATAGGACGCCCTCATAGAAATGTGACATTTTGAGTTTTTTATGTAGTTTGTTGACGTCTCGTGTCTCCTCTTGTCTTTCCAGTCCGGCTTCTCACCTTCACTTCTCCATAAAACACCCCCATACGCTGTCCTGGGAGTATTACAACATGTTCCAGTGTAAAGCCCATCTGGTCATGAGGCTGATCGAGAATCGCATTAGTATGGAATTCATGCTGCAGGTAAGTGACCAAATATATGTCCTTTTACAAAAATTTACAGTTAACCCCTTCAGGACACAACTCTGATTTAATATTTTTTTTTTTTTTATTCTTCCACTGCTTGCTTCCTTCCACTGTACAGCATTGGACACTAAGTGGGGGTTGGAAGTGGCCTAGGATATTCCATCAATATCCGACCGTGGCGACCCCTACCCGTTTCTAACATGAGGTTTTAGTGTATTGTGATTGTCCATATTGCTTCCTTTGCTGGCTGGATTCATTTTTCTTTCATATGATACTCTGCGCATATCTGTGCTTATGACCACCCTGCAATGCTGTAGTGGTGGCCATGCTTGCACAGTATAAGGTAAGGTGCCGATCTAAGCGCACTCCTGCGGCTTCAGCCACCAGAGGGACTGTAGGGTGGTCGTAACCCCTGGATACGAGCAGTATATAATGTGATGGAAAAACGAATCCAGCCAGCAAAGGAAGCAATATGGACAATCACAATACATTAGTAAGTGCCTTGTATTCACTTTCTCTACATGATAAATGCTATTTGTAGAAGTGAGACAACCCCTTTAAAGAATAAAGAACTAAACATTATTGTTATTATTAATATTATTTTTTACTTTTTGTACACTTCATCTCTAATAACACTAGAACATAAAAAATTCTAAATCAACACCTGCTCCACATCAGTGAAAGATGCCTGTTCATTTCGGACCAAAACCCCCTGGTCATTAAAGCATTATTCCCATCTTAGACAATGAGGGCATATCTCTAGGAATAGCCCCCATTGTCTTATAGGTGCGGGTCCCACTGCTGGGACCTGCACCTATATCCAGAACAGAGCCCCGAAAGTGAAGGAGGGCGCACTGCGCATGCGCAGCCGCCCTCCATTCATTTCTTTGAGACCTCCAAAAATAGAGATCTGGCTCAGCCATTTCTGTTGGCATTTCTGTTGGCTACATAGAAATGAATGGGAGCGGGGACTGCACATGCACAGTGTGATCCCATTCATTTCTATGGGAGCAGCGGGGAGTTGCGCCTGGACCCCGTGACCCTCGCTTTGTTCGCCGGCCCCTTAGAAAATGAATGGAGGGCAGCTGCGCATGCACAGTGCGCCCTCCTTCACTTTCGGGGCTCTGTTCTGGATATAGATGCGGGTCCCAGCAGTGGGACCCGCACCTATAAGACAATGGGGGCATATCCTAGCGATATGTCCCCATTGTCAATCATGAGACAACCCCTTTAAAGGGGTATTCCCATGTTAGACAATGGGGGCATATCGCTAGGACCCGCACCTATATCCAGAACGGAGCGGGGATTGCTGTAGGACCCTGGGTTTCCGGGCTCCGGCCACCACCAGGCGCAGCTCCCCCGCTGCTCCCATAGAAATGAATGGGATCACACTGCGCATGTGCAGCCACCGCTCCCATTCATTTCTATGTAGCCAACGGAAATAGCTGAGCCAACGCTTTATTTTCGGCGGTCCCATAGAAATGAATGGAGGGCGGCTGCGCATGCACAGTGCCCCCTCCTTCACTTTGGGGACTCCGTTCTCGATACAGGTGGAGGTCCCAGCGGTGGGACCCGCACCTATAAGATATTGGGGGCATATCCTAGTGATATGCCCCCATTGTCTAACATGGGAATACCCCTTTAAAGGGGTTGTCTCATGACTGACAATGGGGACATATCGCTAGGATATGCCCCCATTGTCTTATAGGTGCGGGTCCCACCGCTGGGACCCGCACCTATGTCCAGAACGGAGCCCCGAAAGACAAGGAGGGCGCACTGTGCATGCGCAGCAGCCCTCCATTCATTTTCTAAGGGGCCGCCGAAAATAGCCGAGTGCTGGCTTGGCTATTTCCGCCGGCTCCATAGAAATGAATGGGAGCGGGGGCACTTTTGGGGCTCCGTTCTGGATATAGAAAGGGGGCACCTATCAGACAATGGGGGCATATCCTAGCGATATGCCCCCATTGTCTAAGATGGGAATACCCCTTTAAGGAGGTTAAACCAGCTTTTACGTTGTGTAGCATTTGACATGTTTGGCTTCGAGGAGCCATGTAACCCGTCTTTAATTCCACACGGCTAGCACTTTTGTAATCCTTCACATCTCCAGCTCAGGATTATGCGGTTAACAGCAGCGTATGTCACCGGCTGCCAAGAAGAACACGTTTCCTTCTTGTGAAGCATTTGATTGACGCCCAAGCAGACGAGTGCGGTAGTAGACGGGGCTGTGTTTCGGGCAGACACCAATAACAGGATGATTTAACTATTGCAGCAGCGCCTCACCCTTCTCTGGTTGCAACCTCCCATCCAGACAGGGGAGATGCATCCAAAATAAATGGAGCCTAGTATTGACACTGGCCCGGCATGTGGGAGAGAAGGAGAGATCCTAGGCATCAAGATGGCACAGAGCGATCTATAGGAATATAGACCAGACGTGCCCTAAGTGTTACATTGCATCTTCCCTTCTCAGGTCAGGGGCACAGCGGCTATAACACAATGGTCTGTTGTATTCCCATTTATTAGGGTAAAGAAATCTTGACATGTGAAGGGGATGAATCTCCTATGTTATTTATTAATGAAAACCTGATATTGTTTTAGTCTAAAATGTTTTTGTTGATTGTAGATTTTTTGTGGGCGACCATATTGCCTGAGCTGCAGTTTAAAGGGGTTCTCCGAGTTATATATATTGATGACCTATCCTCAGGATAGGTCATCAATATCAGATTGGGGGGGGTCCGACACCTGGCACCCCCGCCGATCGGCAGTTTGAAGAGGAGGCGCGCGCCGTATCAGTGCTGCCTCCTCTTCACTGTTTACATGCTGGCCGTAACGGGGTAGTGGTGAGTAGGTGTAATTATACCTCACCACCCCATTCATTTCTATGGGAAGAATCGCTCCCATAGACTTGTATGGAAGCGATTCTTCCCATAGAAATGAATGGGGCGGTGAGGTGTAATTAGTTCTGTCATAGGGTCTCAATAGCGGAAGAAAACGCTTCAGATTTGTCCCAATTCATTGTCAATGGGGACAAAACTGAACTGAACTAAACGGAGTGCACCAAAATACATTCCGTTCCATTTGGTTGCATCCCTATCGCGACAGAATAACACTGTAAGCAGCGTTTTTCTGTCCGTGATGTGGTACGGAGCAAGACATGAACTCCATTGTAAGTCAATGGGGGACGGATCCGTTTTCTATTGTGTCAGAGAAAACGGATCCGTCCCCATTGACTTCCATTGTGGGTCAGGACGGATCCGTTTTCTCTGACACAATAGAAAACGGATCCGTCCCCCATTGACTTACAATGGAGTTCATGACGGATCCGTCTTGGCTATATAAGACTTAATACAACTGGATCTGTTCATAACGGATGCATGCGGTTGTATTATTGTAATGGAAGCATTTTTGCAGATCTATGTCGGATCCGCAAAAAGCGCTAGTGTGAAAGTAGCCTAGAAATAATACATTGGGATGTGCAAAGCTAAGAAGCGCTCGGCTGAGTACTGTGGTCCATTAGAGCTGTGTATGCATTCATAGAAAGTCTGAGTCCGTACACCGCTCGCTTCCAGAGCTGAGCAGAAGTAAAGGGGCAGAGCGTTCAGCTGAGTGCATCTTCCCCTTTTGTTTTAGCGATCGTTTAGGGTCTCAGCATCCAGACCCACACTGATGAAGACTTCTGAAATTTAGAGGTTTGGTAAAATTATATATACGCTTTACAGCAGTGGTCCCCAACCTTTCTTGCACCAAGGACCGGTTTCTCGCAAGACAATTTCCCCAGGGACCGCGTGGGGGGGATGGGCGGTTCGCTGGTCGACGCTGACTGATTCATGCAAGGTGCATAATAAAATATATAAATATAACAAAATGCTCCTTCTCTGTGGCCTCAGTAGATGCCCCCAATAATGTGCCATTACGAAGTGTCCCCATAGATGCCCCCGCAGTGCCCCCAATAATGTACCAGTAAGAAGTGCCCCCCAATAATGTGCCAGTACCAAGTGCCCCCCCCCCCCATCACTCCTCTCCTGTATTGTTGCAAAAATAAAATAAAAACTGACCTCCTTGCTTCTTTATGCGATGCAGGCCTCTTCCAGCCTGTGTCCTGCACTGTACGGCTCAGGCAGCGCGATGACGTCATCATGCCGCTTGAGCCGGCCTCTGATAGGCTGCATGCCTAGTGCCTGTAGCCTATCAGAGAAACGGGCAATGGAGACGCCACTCCCTCCCCTGGCCCGCAGCACAGGCATCTGTATGGAAGCGCTCATCTCCCTATCTCCTGCCGCCGCCCTCCACTGGCGGCCCGGCAAACATCCATTCAGGGCCCCAATCAGTGGTTGGGGGCCACTGTTTTAAAGGAAATGTGTCACCAAAAATCTTTATCTGCCAGTTAATACCAGATAGTAACACATCTCCTTTTTTTCTAATCTGTTTTTATTTTTTGATTGTAGATTTTTTTTATTCTATTTGCTGAACATGATTATGGGGGCGGCCATCTTGCCTGAGCTCTTCTTACCAGCATTTAGAAAGCATTAAGAAAATTACTTTACGTTAAAATGGTCAGGAGGGGACCTCTGTGAGTTTTCTGGGCATGCTCTGTGACCTGTGCAGAAGTCATTGTACAAGGAAAGACTAGATAAGCTCTGACAATCATCCATTGTGAATGGAGGATCCTGTCTTATCTGTACACAGAGGTGATATCATTACAGGCAGGATTAGAAGGACAGATAAGCAGATAACTGCAGCAAAGTGATCTGTACTTATAAGGCTGTCGCCAGTTTTATGTTTTTTGTCTAAATATAAACATTGATATGGAAAATGAAAAATTATTAAAAAGTACATTTAACAATTTTCTGATGACACATTCCCTTTAAGGGGTTAAACATGGATAGTGGTCATCTGTGTGGATGCGATGAGTTCCAGTCTGATTCCAGCAGTGAATCCCCGTGTCCAGACGTCTGAGCGCTGACATGAAGGGACCGCCGGCTCGGGTTGTAGTCATTATACCGCACACAGCTCCGCTTCACATGTGATAATGTTTTTCTGTCTCTTGTTGGCGCCGACGCCCGGTTCTGTTCATTGCTGGTAAACCTTCCTGTAATTCTTTTTTTCTCTCTCTCTCTTTTTCACTCCAGGTTTTCAACAAGCTTTTAAGCCTGGCCAGCACCGCCTCATCTCAGAAGTTCCAGTCCCATATGTGGAGTCAGATGTTGGTTTCCACATCTGGGTTTTTGAAATCCATCTCCAACGTGTCTGGGAAAGACATCCAGCCGCTAATAAAGCAATGGGTGTATCCTTTATTACCATATTTCATATACTGCAGAGCTCCTGTTGGCGTATGAAGGTGTAAGAATCTGATCCAAGGCAGATGGTAGGAAAACGGAGACTGCAGGTATATGTCTGTGTATGGGCCTGCAAGACTGCCATTAGCTCTACATATCATCATTGGTGCCTTTCCAAGTCTCCTGCAAGCCAAAATCCGACAGATCCGAAAGTCACTTTGTTTAGTCCAGTAGCCAGACAATAAAAACTTCTGTAGACCGCAGTGCAAAATATATCCAAAAGTTAGCCAAATCTATTTATTTCCTGGGGATTAGCCCAGACCTGCTTCATACCCCGCACTGCCTTGTCACTTGGTTAACCACTTCATAACCAATGCAGTTCCAGGTTTGATGTTGAAGGAATGGGGCTAATTACTATAAAAAAGAGCAGATTTTTTAATTTTTAATAAGTTCTGACTACTCCTCCTCCTCCTATGGTCACCCTCTAGCTCTACATGTCATGCAGGCACATGTTTAGGGTATGTTCACACCTTGCAGATACACTGGATTTTCCATCCAGATTTGCAGGAAACTCTGCGGCATCTTACAGTAAGAAAGCAGATGAAATTTTTGACATCTGTGCATAAATTTACACATGACGTATCGATTCCTTCTCTGGATTTTCACCTCCAATTTCATACTTTGCGATGCATAGGGTAAAATCCAGACAAGAAAATATAACTTAAAAGGGTATTCCCATCACATCCCACCTCTGGGACCCGCACCTACAAGGAGAACGGAGCAGGGAGAGCTGTGGCCGGAGGACCCCGGATTTCCCAGGGTCTGTCCACCACCAAACGCTGCTCCCATAGAAGTGAATGGGAGTGCACATGCATGGCCCCCGCTCCCATTCATTTCTGTGGGGCAGACGGAAATAGCCGAGCGCTCGGCTATTTTCAGCGGCCCCATTGAACTCCGTTCTCGTTGTAGGTGTGGGTCCTAAAGGTGGGACCCGCACGTATCAGACAATTGGAGCATATCCTAGCGATATGCCCCCTTGTCTATGATGGGAATACCCCTTTAAGCAGGTGTTGCCGTGCAAAATAAGCAATGCAAATTTATCTTTGTGGACATAGCCTCAAAGGGTTTTTTTTTTTCGGTATTGTGTGAATAAAGTTTTGTAATTGTATAAATAAGAACTTTCGGACATACTGTGTGTTTCCATTCCTCACCATTTTCGATATACTTGCTTGTCGTAAGTGAATGAGAACACTCTTCTTTACATTCAGAGGCAGGAAACTTTTACGTAGCTTGTCCTGCCCTTGCCTGAGAAGTGTATACAATTACGTCCAGCTTAGACAATGCTGTGTACTATTGATGTATGCAACATTATGGGAAACGACAGTGAATAATAACTGTAAGAGGAGTTTGCGTCACCCTTGGAAGAGTCTTAAAGGGGTTATTCAACCCCTAAAATGCCTCCCCATATCCCCTCACAGAGGTTGTACTTACCTACCCAGCACCCGCGCTGCTTCTCATACCGGCAGGTGACAATAGGGAGGCTTGCGATTGGCTGACTGACCCACCCCGACGCCAGATGTTTTCAGCCGCGTGACGGGAAATGCAGCGGCCGTCGTGTGCTGAGGAGCCAGGTAAGTAGAACCTCTGTGAGGGGCCCAGGCATATGGGGAGGCATTTTAAGGGTTGGATAACCCCTTTAATGGTGCTGAACATGTAAGTTTCATCATACGCAATGTTCTTAAAGTGGACCAGAGTTTGGAAAAAAAAAAAAGTTTGCATAATGGCTGTACTTTGTACAATCATAACTGGGAACGAACAGTTATGCTTTGGGCTTTCTAAAGTCTATTTCAGCCATATTATTCCCTTTTTGAGTTGCACAGCTAGATGCATTTCTCTCAGAAGCAGAGGGTGTCTCCTTTCTGCCAGTACTATATGCAGTGACATCACTTGCCTTACTTCCCACTATGTTTGTTTTATTCTAGGGAGCTCAAAAATGATAAGGAGGGATAAATCACTTTTATAGAAAGACAGGAGGATCTTGTGGTTTTCAGAAGCAGAGTAGAAGCGGTTCTTTTATCAGGCTCAGGAGCTCATCTATGTCTGACACACCCCCACTTCCTCTCTGCTGTCTTCTGAGTCTCTGTTCTAGGGACGGATCTTGGCTAAAAACAGGCAGTGGACTGAAAATTAGGTGGAAGTCAGACCCCTAGTGGCCACGACTTTACAGCTTTTTCTCTAGTGGATGCAGGCAGATTTTTTCAATGAAGTTATTGAGAAATTTGCTATTTACACCATTCTCTATTAAATGTTATGTAATTGTGTCACTCTAAATTAAATTTAAAAAAAAAGGGTCACCAAAGCCTGATTCACATTCTTACTCTTCAACTGCCCCTGTGCAATAATTTGAGATAGAAGCAGCAAGAAAAAGAACAGGTGAGAGGGTGACAAGGAAATTTTTTTGTTGGAGATCCCCCTTAAATATCTCTCCATGGAGAGAAGTGACCTTAAGACCAGTGAGGCCCTGTTACCAGAGTATTAGGGCTTATTCAGACGGCCGTATGAGTGAGTCCGCATCTGTTCCGCAGTTTTGCAGAACGGATGCGGACCTACTCCGTTCCACGGAAAAAATAGAGCATGTCCTATTCTGTCCTATTATGTCCGCAGACAAGAATATGCATTTTCTATTATGGTTGCGGCCATGTGCGGCCTGCGATTTGCGGAACGCATGTGGCCGGTATCCATGTTTTGCGGGTCCGCAAAACACTACGGCCGTCTGAATGAGGCCTTAAACAGAGGGGTCCAGTTTTCTCATCTTGCTCTCGTTCACTCATTTGTAAGAAAACCCTTAACTCCTTCTTCCAGAGACCAGAGCGGCGTTGTAAAATTTTACGGCAGCTTCGCCTTTAACAGAAAACGCAACGTCTTAGAATTGGAGATAAAACAGGAGTGCACCGTTCTGGGAACACAGAAATATGTGGTAAGAAACGGGGTTCTGTGAACCTTTGTCATATGTTAGTAGATTATACTTTAATGAAAGTTTAATATTTTATTATATACTACAGATGACTGTATACTGTATATATACTAAGAGAAAAAAAATTTCTACACTACAGAAGACAGTATACTGCATATATACTACAGAGGACAGTATACTGTATATACTACAGAAAAAAAAATACACTACAGAGGACATTATACTGTATTTATACTATAGAGGACAGTATACTGTATACATACTACAGAGGACAGTATACTGTGTATATATTCTACAGAGGACAGTGTGTATATATATATATATATATATATATATATATATATATATATGTTTATATACTACAGATGACAGTATACTGTATATACTAAGAGAAAACAAATATGTACACTACAGAAGACAGTATACTGTATATATATTACAGAGGACAGTATACTGTGTATATACTACAGAGAAAAAAAAATACACTACAGAGGACAGTATACTGTGTATGTACGCTACAGATGACCGTATCCTATATATATATATATATATATATATATATATATATATATATATATATATACTACAGAGGACAGTATACTGTATCTATACTATAGAGGACAGTATACTGTATATGTACTACAGAGGACAGTATACTGTATACGTACTACGGAGGACAGTATACTGTATACGTACTACGGAGGACTGTATACGTACTACGGAGGACAGTATACTGTATACGTACTACGGAGGACAGTATACTGTATACGTACTACGGAGGACAGTATACTGTATACGTACTACGGAGGACAGTATACTGTATACGTACTACGGAGGACAGTATACTGTATACGTACTACGGAGGACAGTATACTGTATACGTACTACGGAGGACAGTATACTGTATACAGAAGGCAGTATACTGTGTATACATACTACGGAGGACAGTATACTGTATACAGAAGGCAGTATACTGTGTATACATACTACAGAGGACAGTATACTGTATACAGAAGGCAGTATACTGTGTATACATACTACAGAGGACAGTATACTGTATACAGAAAGCAGTATACTGTGTATACATACTACGGAGGACAGTATACTGCTACTGTATAACTTGTTTTTTTTATTTAAATTCCTACTCTTTCCGAGCTTAGAAATGCAGTGTGCAGTCCTTCTTAATAACGGACAGCTCTCTGTATGGGATTTAAACAGCAAATGTCACCTTTTCTGATGTATATTTTAATAAATACTTGTATTCTCCATTAATTCAGGAGCAACTTTTCTATATATCTGCATTTCTAAGTTCCTTGTAGAAATGCATGCATACATTGACAATTGGTTGTTACCATTCCTCTGTGTTGCCCCCACCCCTGAAACTGGTAAAACAGAGTTGTCAATTTTGGAGGAATAATAGACAAATAGCACAGTGCAGTGGTCTAAGAAAAGATGCAAAATCAAGCAAACAGTATACGTGGCAGCAAGCTTCTCCATCCAGAAAGACACATGCAAATGCTGAAAACATGGATAAATCTGAATTACATTACTGTTAGGCCCCATTCAGACGGCTCTCAATAATACGGACCTGCAATACTACGGCTGCCGCCCGGCAGCGCTGCGGTACACACGGCCAGGCTCCCCATTCAAAATGCCTATACTTGTCCGCTGTTGCGGACAAGTATAGGACATGTTTTATCTTTTTATGCGGAGCTCCGTGCCGCGGCTGCCTGCTCCCATAGAGGTGAATGGGGCCGCATCTATTCTGCAATATTGCGGAATAGATACGGCCTCATTCATACGGTCGTGTGAATGGTGCCTTATACTTACTGTATGACAATTACACTTTTTTTTTTTTTTTTTCCAAAATTGCATCCGGCCCATCTCCCAGCGACAAAGTGGCTTCCAGCAGACAGGATCATCACTTTTAGGGCTCTTTTAAAACAAGCGGATTCCGTCCGAGAAATCCGCAGCGTGTAGGAGAGCCAAGCCCTGTTCTGGACAGAAGAGGCACGGAGCATTATCAATCATGTTACTGCTCAGTGCCTCTTCTGTCCAGAACGGGGCTCGGCTCTCCTACACGCTGCGGATTTCTTGGACTGAATCCGCTCGTGTAAAAGAGTCCTTAGACTTGCCTTTCCGGGTACTAAGCCTACAGATTTCAGGGCAGTGTATAATCCAGCAATATCATACTCTGATTAAAAGCCCTGGGCAGGTGCCTTAGGCCTAGGAGAAGCAAGTCTGATAATGTAGGTCTTGTCTGCTGTAAGCCACCCTGTCGCTGATACATGGGCCCGACTCAGTTTTGTTCAAAAATGTGCGCAGAGCTTGAAAATAAACAAAGGAATGAAGATTGCTGAAGGTTAAAAAAAAAAAAAAAAAAGTTGGACGACCCCTTTCAAAGGGATATACCCATCTAAGGCTTCATTCACTCGACCGTATGTGTTTTGCGGTCCGTAAATTGCGGATCCGCAAAAAAAACGGATGACGTTCCGTATGGCATCCGTGTTTCCGTTTTTTTTGCGGATCCATTGTGACAATGCCTATCCTTGTCAGCAAAACGGACAAGAATAGGACATGTTCTATCTTTTTTGCGGAACGGAAATACGGACATACGGAAACGGAATGCATACGGAGTACCTTCCGTTTTTTTGCGGATCCATTGAAATGAATGGTTCCACGTACGGTCCGCAAAAAAAACGGAACGGACACGGAAACAAAATACGGTCGTGTGAATGAAGCCTTAGGGCTCATGCGGTCCGCAAAAAATACGGAGGACGTCTGTGTGCATTCCGTATTTTGCGGAACAGAACAGCTGGCCCCTAATAGAGCGGTCCTATCCTTGTCTGTAATGCGGACAATAATAGGACATGTTATATTTTTCTTTTGCGGAACGGAAATACGGAAACGGATTGCACACGGGGTATCTTTTGGGTTTTTTTTGCTGCCCCATTGAAATGAATGGTTTCGCATATGGTCCACAAACGGACACGTAAAGAAAATATGTTCGTGTGCATGAGCCCTTAGTGTTATGGTGTATCACTCAATGATTGTCGACCACTCACTGATGAAGCAGTGATAGCTTATCGTTAGTGTTATGCCACCACTTCCTATGGTGAGAAAAACCCTTTAATCAAACCCCTTTAACCCCTTAGTGACCACCCATACGCCTTTTTACGGCGGTCACTAAGGGGCCTTAGGCTGGGCTGACGCTTTTTTGCAGCGGGGAGCACGGGCCCGGCTCTCACATGAAAGCCGCGGCCCTGCTCTAACAGCCCAGACCGGCAGGAGTGCCGATCCGGGCTGTTTAACACTTTACATGCCGTCGGCAATGGCACCCGCCGCATGTAAAGTGCTGACAGAGGGAGCGGTCTCCCTCTGTCTCCCATCGGCACCCTGCAAAAGCGATCGCAGGGTGCCGATGTGTGGGAAGGCTGGCAGGGGTCTGATCTAGGCCCCAGACCAGCCTTGAGTAGATTACCAGCAGACTGCGCCTCTCTGGCGCAGCCTGCTGGTCAAAGTATGAATAGCATTGCCATTAAAATGCAATGCACTATAGGGATAATGCATTGCATTTTAAAGGCAATCAATGTACTGTTTGTTATAGTCCCTCTGTGGGACTATTAAGTGGTAAAAAAAGTAAAAAAAAAAAACACATTTTTTCTATTAAAAAAATCCCATAAAAAAAAATTACTCTTTTTTTTCCATTGAAAATAAGCTTTTCAATGAAAAAAATTGCAAAAAAAAATCTTCCCCATATGTTTGGTATTGCCATGTCCGTAACGACCCGTACTACATAAATATCACAAAAATTAGCCCCTACGGTAAACACAATTAAAAAAAAATTTTTTTTTTTAAAAAAGACAATTGCTAATTTATTCTTAGTTGCCACCAAAAAAACGTTATAACAAGCGATCAAAAAGTGTCATTTACTCAAAAAGGATACCAATGAAAAGTACAAGTTGTCCCGCAAAAATGAAGCCCTGACACAACTCCATAGAAAGAAAAATTAAAAAAAAATTTGTTCTTGGGAATCAGCAATGCAAAAACTTTTTTTTTCTTTTAAAAAAAGGATTTTATTGCAAAAAAGTAGTAAGACGCAAAAAAAACTATATGTATTTGGTATCATTGTAATCGTATTGATCCAGAGAATAAATATATGTTGTAATTTATACCGAAAAATGATCGCCGTAAAATTTATAATGTAAAAACGCAGTGGTGGTATTGCAATTTTTCCCATTTCCCTCCCAGAAAGAGTTAATCAAAGTTAATCAGAAAGTTATCTGTACCCCAAAATGGCACCATTAAAAACTACAACTTCTCCCGTAAAAAATAAGCCCTCATACATCTATATAGACGGAAAAATGAAAAAGTTATAGCTCTTGGAACGCGACGATGAAAAAAGAAAAAAAAACGCTTGGTCACTAAGGCCAAAAACAGGCTGGTCACTAAGGGGTTAATTAGTTTTGTAGCTGATTACATCTGTCTTTGCTTCCTCCCATAGGGTCCTCTTAAAGTGACGGTGCAAGAGCTTGACGGGTCTTTTAACCACACGCTACAAATTGAAGAAAACAGCTTGAAGCACGATATTCCCTGCCACTCTAAGAGCAGAAGGTGATCTGCTGGTGCCCCCCTACCACACACACACACACACACACATGTTGCCTTCCTATTTTCTTTACTTTTTATTCGCTTTCTGTATTTTAAATGAATATTAATCTGCTGCGGCTCAGGCAGTGCTTCTAGCAATATGACGTCTTTCCTCCGTGTTGATACAGTCTTCAGTGTCCTCGTAAAACATGTGTTTCCACTTCAGTCCACAGCAGGGGGATCCTGTTTCTTATTATCCTTCCAATCTCTTCTAAACAGAAGGCGACTCTTATAGATCTGCTGATCATAACCCGCTGTGTGGACCCAGAAGTTTAGTGTTCCCTCAGCGTGTAGTAAGCTTTTATATAGGCCTCAGGAGACTCGGCCGATCAGTCCGGGATTATCTTCAGGATGTGACTGAGCCGCAGTACAGGCAACATGTCCGCCACTCAGGTTGACTACAAACAGACCCATCTGACGGGTCAGAAGTTTAAAGGTTAACTGAGTTTTGGCAAAACGTTTGATATGTCATAGAGTCCTATCAAAAGTTTTCATTGGTGGGGTCCTAGTGCTGAGACCCCCACTGACTGCTTGAACGAGGAGAGAGAAACACACACATAATGCGTTCTCTCTCTCTTCCCTGCAGAAGAAGTAATCGAGATGGGGGCATAGCTTTCTACTGAGCCCGTCTCCTGCCGGGAGGAGAGAGAACATTATATGCGCAGGGCTGTGGAGTCGGTAAGCCAAAGCCCCGACTCCGACTCCACAGCCCTGTATATGCGTGCGCTTCTCTCCTCTCATTCTAGCGATCGGAGGGGGTCTCGGCAGTCAGTCCCCCACCAATCAAAAGTTTTCATATATCTCTATGATATATCAGGTTTTACCAAAACCCAGTGACCCTTTCAAAGACTTAGACTATGTACACCTTTGGAGGCATTTTTTTTTTATTATTTCATTGTACATTGTTGTTATTTTGAGCTAAAAAGTTGGTCTTTAGTAACAATGTGGAATCTTTTTTTCTGTACAGAGATGAGATGCTCTACTAGCTGCCTGTGGATTTTCTCTCTTTTCTGTCATCTGAGGAGCAGACTGGCTCCCTTATCTCTGCTCTCTGACATTATGAACACTCACTAAAGCTGAGTTCTTATCTCACTAATAAGAATGTGGCTTAAATAAGTGTTTATGACCTCTTAGTAATTTAAAGATAAGGCTTATTCGATGACCTCCACAAAGTGAAAGCACCAGTCACACAGTTAGAAAAACCATTAACTCTTTGTGACAGAATGGCTCAATTGAAAATATGATTTTTAGCCAAAAATAAGTTAAATGCAATAATAAAAAAAATGCCTCCAAAGGTGTACATAGCCTTTAACAGTATAGGTGATAAATGTCTGATTACTGAGGGTCCCATGTCTCCCCCCCCCACACACACACACTTTAGAAAAGGGAAGTGGTCAAGCTTGTGCACTGCTGCTGGTAAAAATGGATATAGCGGAGTGCTGTGCTATCCCATATACTTTGTAGAGAGTGTCAGTGCACATGCTCAATGATGACTTCATTCAGAGGGGGTCACGGGAACCAAGTTCTTGTGATCTATAAGGGTCCCAGCGGATCAGACTCTTGTCACCTATCATTTAGATGGGTAATAAGTTGTCATTGTGAGACAACCCCTTTAACCCCCATAAGGCCTGCTTTTTTTGTCCTTAATAGAGATGAGCGAACGTGCTCGAAACGAACACTGTACCGCTTGGCTCCCCTGCACTCGCATGGGCGCAGGCAGCCGCTTCCGTCGACTGAAACGGCTGCCTGCGCCCATGCGAGCGCAGGGGAGCCGAGCGGTACAGTGCTCGTTTCGAGCACGTTCGCTCCAGGGCTGTGGAGTCGGAGTCGTGGAGTCGGAGTCGGTCACCATTTTGGTGGAGTCGGTATAAAATGGACCGACTCCGACTCCTAAAATATATAATGAATTAGTACATTTAGTTCAGTGCAATAAGTGCTGAATATATTTTTATAAGAATTTGTGAAAATGATGAAATGTCCTATAAATGTCTGTTCTATTCCTGATCTAAGGATTTAGGCTTTTAGTTGAGATGACTGTGTACTGCCCTTCATGTCCAGTGCATGTTCTCTCTGTATGCTTTATGTTTCCTCTGAGCTCATGTTTGGAGAGGTTAGCTGCTCTCATGGCTTCTATCTGCTGATGTAAAACACCTAGGGCCCTTATGTATGAAAACTGTCTAGGTGTAGAAGTTTCTTTGTTGCCCATAGCAACCAATCAGAGCTCCCCTTTCATTTCATATAGTGCTCTGGAGAAATGAAAGGGGAGCTCTGATTGGTTGCTATGGGCAACAAAAAAAGTCTTAGACCTAGACAGTTTTCATACATCAGGCCCAGAGGTGTAGCTACTGGGGGGAGAGGGGGGGAGAGGAGGCGATGCTCTGGGCCCAATACCTCTGGGGGGCCCAACAGGGATGGCCTTAGTACAATCAGGCGGAATACAAGTGAGCGCTTCCATTATGGAGTCTGATGGGGGCACATTCTGATGATCTGAGGTTTGATGGGGGCACATTCTGCTGATCTGAGGTCTGATGGGGGAACATTCTGCTGATCTGAGGTCTGATGGGGAACATTCTGCTGATCTGAGGTCTGATGGGGCACATTAAGCCAATCTGAGGTCTGATGGGGGAACATTCTGCTGATCTGATGGGGGAACATTCTGCTGATCTGAGGTCTGATGGGGGCACATTCTGCTGATCTGAGGTCTGATGGGGGCACATTCTGCTGATCTGAGGTCTAATGGGGACACATTCTGCTGATCTGGGGTCTGATGGGGGTACAATACGCTGATCTGAGGTCTGATGGGGGCACATTAAGCCGATCTGAGGTCTGATGGGGCAAGGGACTGTTAGTTTAGTGATGTAAAAGCTGGGGACAGATTTCCCTTAACATAGGAGTCCCCTTTTTTACTCCTATTAATCCTATATTTTACTGCATTATGTGGTAGAGTATTTAGAGTAGGGTATGTAGAAAGTCTATTGTACTGTACTTAACAGCATAGATCAGGCATGGCCAACCTGCGGCTCTCCAGCTGTTGTAAAACTACAATTCCCACCATGCCATGCCGTGCTGTAGGCTGATAGCTGAAGGCAGTCCGGACATGCTGGGAGTTGTAGTTTTGCAACAGCTGGAGAGCCTCAGGTTGGCCATCTCTGGCATAGATGATCTAGCAGTTTATATAGTCATCTTGCTAATACAGTATTATAACCACAACTAGTAGTATGTGCCTGTGAAGTTGGAAACGTGCGTTTGGGAAGCCAATAAGTGGGGGGCCCACTCAAGTATGTTTCGCCCCCCCATGTGCTGAACCTCTAGCTATGCCTCTGATCAGGCCCTAAGTGAGCTGTACCCAGAGAAGCCCGATAGATTACAAACTGTTTTTGTCATGACTTATCTGTACTATTGATTTTATGCAAATTTGTTTAAAGTTATCACTTAAACATGCTCCATGTATGAGGGAGTAGGAGTCTGAGAGTCGGAGTCGGGGTGAGGGGAAATTGAGGAGTCGGAGTCGGGGCTTTGGCTTACCGACTCCACAGCCCTGGTTCGCTCATCTCTAGTCCTTAAAGGGGTTGTCCAAGTTATTTTTTTGTTCTTTATATGTTTCTAACTTGTCAGGTATAACAACTTTCCCATATACTTTGTGTTTCTAAAGCTGCTGGTTTCTCAGAGTTGACTGAGGGTCACATGACCTGTGATGTCACCTTATCTCTCTGCTCTGTGATGTTTCGTTCACAAGCCTCAGAGTTCAGATAACAGTCTGTACAGGAGACGTCACTGGCCACGCCCCCTTTCTTTGCCGGGCTCCTGCTATCTGCTCTCTCCCTGGATTCCTTCAGATAAAACATTAACCCCTTCAGCCAGAACACACTGAGGGCTCAAGGCTTTATAACAAACAGTAGCTGCAGCAGTGAGAGGAGACAAATGCTGGGCAGAAGAGCTGTAGAGGAATTGTATTGTACAAGAACAGGTAGGGAGAATTTCCTGTGTGTATCAGCAGTGTCATTGTACAGCTGGGACTTGTAGTCCTGCACATACAACATGCTGCTGAGTATTCCAGCAGGCAGACATGTCACTCAGCACTTGTATTCACTGCCTTTGCAGAGAGGGGGGAGAAGGGGGAGGGGCTGAGATTGTTGTTATTGCATGTAAACAAAGACCAGAAGAGAACCAGGGAAATTAGGAAATATGGATTTTTTTTTGCCTAAAACTTGCTTAACTTAGTTATATATTGCTGCCCATCAGATTTACAGTGCTATATATTTTTTGTCATAACTCGGACAACCCCTTTAATGACTGAGCGTTTTTTTTTTTTGTTTTTTATTTTGTTTTTTTCATTGAACTATAATTTTCCCCAAGGCTTTTTTTTCAGGGTAAGTTTTTTTTTTTTTTTTTTTTTTTTTTTACCATTTTGTGATACATGTAATTTATTGATTGTAATAGCTGGTAATGGGTGCGTCTGCTCTCTCTAACATGCTCCCTGGTCTTTCAGGATGATGACGATACTGCGTCTTATGTGACTTTCCTGCAGTGTTTTCTGTTATACCATTTGGGCTGATTAGAGAGAATAACTGATAACAGAAACACCTCTATGATTAGGGACGTGGGGGCCATTGTCTTACTAGTTGATGTTTTATGCATTATACCATTATTTGGGATCTGAGGGACACGTTTTGTGGTATGTGGTGCCCACCCAGGACTGTGAACTTTTAATGTGATTATTATGATTTACTGATTATTTTCTAATAAAGTTGTACTATTGATGTACACTGTGTGGCATGGTGTTTGTTGATGGTCTGTAACCATGGAGACATATTGGTCTGCATAGGAACTGCAGACACGAAATGGTAGGAAAGCTTTCACAAACACTGTTTGCATATTTTACATTTTTTTGCTGAATTGCAGCAAAAGTACAGAGAGTATTAAAATATTCTGGCACTTTTGGTGAATGGCTAAGTTAAAACTAACTTATGAAAAAAAAAATTAAGAATTTCATCTTTTCCTGCAGAAATAAAAAGAAGAAAATTCCACTGATGAATGGGGAAGAAGTTGACATGGACCTTTCTGCTATGGAGTAAGTTGAGACTTTGTCTTAAAGGGGTTGCTCCAAAATGACAATGTATCTGTCCATATTGGGGTCTGACTGCAGGGATCCCCGCTGATCGAGGATATCTATGGCTCCCTTTAAAAGAGCTTTACATGGCACACTGCAGCACTGCATGAACTGCATGGATCTGTATGATCTTTCTAGTGCAGTAGTGTTGTGATCTTCTGCCACATTGTTACAGGTAGGTGTGAGCACAACATTAAAATTAAACTCTGCTATTAAATAATTATTAATGAAAAAAAAACGAAATAAATAATTTAAAATAAATAATAAATTAATAGCTAAATAATGAAAAAATAATTTAAAATAAAAAATGCATACATGATAAATTAACTAAAAAAAATTAAGCTCTACTATAAAATAATTTACCACATTTGCCTTGTAATAATGAAATGTTGAGTAAATATGTAGATGTTTTACTTAAAGGGGTTATCCCACAAATAATGTAAAAAATGAAAATCAGCCATCATATAGGACATGACAATCTCTTTCTAACAAAGCTAGAACCAGCCCTGTACCTCACATGAATCCAGAGATCTCCCCATGCATTGCTCTGCTAGATTTATATCAAGCTGACAGCTCAAGGGGAGTGTCTTTTCTGCTGCAGCTAAGGGGGCGTGTCTCAGCTCTCCCTATCACAGCTCAGGAGGCGTGTCTCAGTGCTCCCTATCACAGCTCAGGAGGCGTGTCTCAGCTCTCCCTATCACAGGTCAGGGGGAGTGTCTCAGCTCTCCCTATCACAGGTCAGGGGGAGTGTCTCAGCACTCCCTATCACAGGTCAGGGGGAGTGTCTCAGCACTCCCTATCACAGGTCAGGGGGAGTGTCTCAGCACTCCCTATCACAGGTCAGGGGGAGTGTCTCAGCACTCCCTATCACAGCTCAGGAGGCGTGTCTCAGCTCTCCCTATCACAGCTCAGGGGGCGTGTCCATGCTCTCCCTATCACAGTTCAGGAGGCAGTTAAAAGTTGAAACTGAGCATGTGCGACCATCTCAGTGAATAGGTCAAAGAAATAAGAAATTTAATTGCGCTATACAGATACATCTTATTGAATAACTCAGTGGCTATACAAAATTTTTAATTACATGCAATTACAAAAGTATTCAGATCCAGGTGCTGGTTTGAAAACTAGAATATTTTTTGTGGCAAACCCTTTAAGTAGCTTTAGACATGAATGGAGAAGAAAATGTTAATTCACAGTTCTGTTGATTTCTCTTGGAGTTGCTGTAAAGAAGGCTCTGTTCACATTTGGTTCAGAACATGTGTAGGACCATGTTTAGGGCTCATGCAGACGAACCTAAGGGCTCCATGCTCATATTGCGGACTGCGGACAGCGGGTCCGCGATATACAGGCACCGGCCGTGTACATTACATGCTGCTGATATGAACCCATTAACTTGAATGGGTCTTCGATACGCAAGATACGGCAAAAGATAAGACATGTCCTATCTTTTACAGAACGGCATGGATTGGAAGCACTACAAAGTGCTTCAGTGGGCTTTCGGGTCCGTGTCTCCGCTCTGCAAACGATAAGACACATTCTATCTTATGGATAATTGACCCGTTTAAGTCAATGGGTCTGCTTCTGCAGCTCGGAGTGCACACGGCCGGTGCCTGTGCATTGCAGAACGTAGTTCTGACTAACGCAGTTCGGACTAAAATTACGACGTCGTAGTTTTAGACCGGCCGCCTGTCGACACGTTTGCCGTGCTGCGGCCGGAACTCCGCCCCGCCCCCATTATAGTGAATGAGGACGGAGCGTAGTTCCGGCCGCAGACGTGCACTAGCGGCAGCACGGATCAGGCAGGCTGTTCACCCGCTGGAACAGCCTGCCGGACACCCTGCCGCTAGTGTGAAAGTAGCCTTACATTAGTGTACATGAGGTCGGTGGGATTTTTTTTTTTTTTACATTAATGCCTGAACCTTCTCCAAGATAAACTCATGAAATCTGACATTTATCACCTATACAATATTATTTTCTTCCTGCAGTGCGGACTCCCCATTGCTGTGGATACGGATTGATCCGGACATGTCATTGCTGAGGAAGGTGCAGTTTGAACAGGCTGATTTCATGTGGCAGTATCAGCTCCGCTACGAGAGAGATGTGGTTGCTCAAGAAGAATCCATTCTAGCTCTGGAAAACTTCCCCACCCCGGCCTCTCGGCTCGCTCTGACAGACATCCTGGAGCAGGAGCAGTGTTTCTACCGAGTCAGGATGATGGCGTGCTTCTGCCTGGCCAAGGTGAGAGTAGGCAGATCACTGCAGGCACAAACTATTAGGAACCTTTCAGGTGAGTGAGTGTCACATTCCGGACTCGCAGTGATGCACCCGGCCTGAACTCCCAGCACTGCCGGGGTCATGTAGAATTATATTGATTTATTATGCTGTGTAACTTTTAGAGGTCTGGAAAGTATTGGATAACACTGACATAATGCTGTCAGTATCCTCTGGATCCAGCCTCCATGCCACAGCATTCCCAGGCCACAGATCTTTAGACCGCTGAGGAATGTTCGACGGGACCGAAACATCTGGTCATACAGCATCTAAAAGAGTGGCAATCTAATTATTATAACTTATAAATTGTTGTAACTGGATCATGGATTTTTCTTATTTGAATGTGTGAATAAATCACCTTAACAGCATGAACTTCCTGTGTGCCGCAACTACATATTATTATTAAAGGGATATTCCGGTAAATTAATTTTTGAAAAACTGCATTAAGGCTGCAAACTGTGACCCAACCAGAACCCATAACTATACATAACCAGAGCTTCATTTTACCTTGTAATCCATTTGTCTAGCTCCTATGTGAGCCTGCAGCACACTGAGAGTGTCATGGCTCCTAATCTTCCTTCACAAAACTACAATCCCTAGCTTTCCTGCTGTGAGTTTCTGCTTGTTCATGAATGTTGATGATTACTGAGTGGCTGCTTGATATACAGTCGGATCACGCTCCCTCTTCTAAGTAGCTACAGAATTGATAGCAACACACTGAGCATGCTCGACATAACAAAGGTTCAGAACTACAGGTCGATGTCATGGTAACTTATGAGGAAACTCAGTGGGTAGCAGAGGAAGAAAACTACTTTTATTACTACTGAACAGTAAGTATGTGAGATTTACATTATATTAGGTAATTATTGATGATGAATTAGTCTAAAACATAAGTTATATTTATGGTAACCGGAATACCCCTTTAAGTGACTATTTAAGTCCTTGCTGGTATCAGGTCATATTGACCGTGTGCGGTTCTCCATTCTAACAAAGCAATTCTGCTAGTGGAGTCACTGTGTACAAACATTACTTATCCTATGCTGATCCTGAGTTCCATCCTATATTATACTCCAGAGCTGCACTCATTATTCTGCTGGTGTAGTCACTGTTTACATACATTATATTACTTATCCTGTACTGATCCTGAGTTACATCCTGTATTATACTCCAGAGCTGCACTCACTATTTTGCTGGTGCAGTCACTGTGTACATACATTACTTATCCTGTACTGATCCTGAGTTACATCCTGTATTATACTCCAGAGCTGCACTCACTATTCTGCTGGTGCAGTCACTGTTTACATACATTATATTACTTATCCTGTACTGATCCTGAGTTACATCCTGTATTATACTCCAGAGCTGCACTCACTATTTTGCTGGTGCAGTCACTGTGTACATACATTACTTATCCTGTACTCATCCTGAGTTACATCCTGCATTATACTCCAGAGCTGCACTCACTATTCTGTTGGTGCAGTCACTGTGCACATATATAACATTACCTATCCTGTACTGATCCTGAGTTACATCCTGTATTATACTCCAGAGCTGCACTCACTATTCTGTTGTTGCATTCTCAGTTTTATATTGTGTGTCTCATCCTAGATTGCTAACTCAATGGTGAGTACATGGACCGGACCCCCAGCGATGAAGTCTTTATTTACACGCATGTTTTGTTGTAAGAGCTGCCCGAACATTGTGAAAACCAACAACTTCATGAATTTCCAGAGCTACTTTCTCCAGAAGGTGAGCCAATCCTCAGCTTTTTCTTTCTATTGTTCATAATATAATATTTTTTTAATTGTGACGTACATGTGCCTAACAGCAGGAGCCTTGTGGTGATTGATAAAGTGGGTCCTTCTGTAACAGGCGGGATCAGAGAAACATCTGATCCTGGCTGTTTAACCCCTAAAATACTATTACTGTTCTATCTAAGTTGTTTGGCAAGGGGCTTCCTCTCCCTGCTAATGGCATCCAGAGGCCTTCTTAAGCCTACTTATTAAGTAAAATTATATAGAGAGCTGTCAGTCACTGATAGGTCCACCTTCTTGATGTCTAAGGCCAAATTAAGCAGGAATTAATAATGATAACCTATTCTGTTGATAGGTCATTATTATCACATTGGCGCGTTTCCCTTCCTCCACTGTTTCAGGGTACCGCCGCCCTCAAAGGAGCTCTGGTAAAGGCACTTGGCTCCCAGCAGCTTTCTAAGAACAGCGCCTTACATAGTATAGTAGCTGTACTTGGTAATGCAGCTCAGCCCCATTGACTTGAATGGGCCTGCGCTGCAACCAAGCCACGCGACCAATGGACGGTGACATCACATAGCCTAGGAAGAGGCTGCACTGTTCACGTGGCACTCTCTCCTAACAGCTGATCGGCGGGGATCCTGGGTGTCAGACCTTCGCCGATCGGACATTGATGACCTATCCTGAGCATGGGTCATCATTATAAATTCCTGAATAACCCATTTAAAGGGGTTGTCCGAGTTATGAAAAAATATATTTATAGCACTGTAAATCTGATGGGCAGCAATATATAACTAAGTTAAGCACGTTTTAGGCGAAAAAATCTATATTTCCTCATTTCTCTGGTTCTCTTCTGGCCTTTGTTTACCTACAGTAACAACAATCTCTGCCCCTCCCCCCCTGCTCTGCAAAGGGAGTGAATACAAGTGCTGCCCTGAGTAATATGTCTGCCTGCTGTGATACTCAGCAGCATGTTGTATGTGTAGGACTACAAGTCCCAGTTGTACAATGACACTGCTTATGCACACAGGAACTTCCCCCTACCTTTCTTGTGCAATGCTCTGCAGAACTCCTCAGATCTCTTCCAGTGTCAGCTCTGTGTCTGCAGGATGAGGAGGGCAGATCCTGTGTCTCTTCACTGCCTGCAGCAAAGCCTTGAGCCCTAAAGGACCTGTGATGTCAGCTTCTCTCCCAGCTCTGCTGATGTTTCGTGCACAAGCCTTAGAGATCAGATAAGAGTCTGTACACCAGATGTCACTGTGCTGGCCACACCCCCTGCACTGCCGGCTGCTGCTGCTCTCTCCCAAGATTCATTAGCAAACATTAACCCCGTCAGCCAGCACAGACTTAGGGCTCTTTCACACGAGCGGATTCAGTCCGAGAAATCCGCAGCGTGTAGAAGAGCCAAGCCCCGTTCTGGACAGAAGAGGCGCTAAGCAGTAACATGATTGATGATGCTCCGTGCCTCTCTGTGATCTTTTTCTGCAAAATCACAGTGACAACTTTATCTCACTGATTTTGTAGTAAAAAGATTACAGAGAGGCGCAGAGTATTATCAATCATGTTACTGCTCCGTGCCTCTTCTGTCCAGAATGGGGCTTGGCTCTTCTACACCCTGCGGATTTCTCGGACTGAATCCGCTCGTGTGAAAGAGCCCTCCCAGTCTGTGCTGGCTGACGGGGTTAATGTTTGCTAATGAATCTTGGGAGAGAGCAGCAGCAGCCGGCAGTGCAGGGGGCGTGGCCAGCACAGTGACATCTGGTGTACAGACTCTTATCTGATCTCTAAGGCTTGTGCACGAAACATCAGCAGAGCAGGGAGAGAAGCTGACATCACAGGTCATGTGACCCTCAGTGAAATCTGAGAAAGGAGTCACTACAGATGAAGGAAGTGAATTGAAAAAACATGGACAACCCCTTTAAGTACAAGTTTTACTGAATCTTTTCCCATAAAACTATTCACCAATCTGCTCTGCTCTTCCTGCTCTATAACCTGCTGCCTGCAGATTAAACTGCATTTTCATGGTGACAGGTTCCCTTTAAAGGGGTTTACCAAGATTTTGATATTGATAGTCTATCTTCGCTGAACCCCTTAAATTTGTGTCCACATTGCTAAGCTCTCAGGAGCACTATATTAAAAAAAAAAAAAAAACTGATCGTTTGTCCTTCCTGTTTTGCAGACCATGCCAGTAGCTATGGCTCTCCTGAGAGACGTCCATAACTTATGTCCCAAAGAAGTCGTTTCCTTTATCTTAGACCTCATTAAATACAACGACAACCGGAAAAACAAGGTAAGGACGTCTACGGGTAATAACATGAGAAGCCGTCACATTCCTGGTTCAGAAATGCATTGATGTTTTTATTATTATTTTTTGCTCATTATTTATATCTGTGCACATTACTTTACAGTGCATTCATGAAAAAAGACTTCGGAATATCTTCTCAAAAACTAATAGACTGCCACTTTCAAGTAATATGTTGTTGGCACTTTTACATAAATTGCAGATGCAGTGAAATAGAAAAGTGATCAGCATATGCACAGAAAGCGGCCGCATTAATTCCTGTATCTGCGCATACACTGTGCACGTTCAGCAGCAGCGCAGACGAGCGTGCAGCCAGTCACATGGGTAAATTACATGCTCATCGCAATCATCATGGGTGCTAGGGTTGCAGCGGCTTTACACAAGGGGACCCATGGGCAGTGGGGGTGTGTGGTACCATGATTGACAAGACCAAGTTCCTGCACAGGCATCTCTCCTGGCCCTGTCAATCAAGGAGAGGGAGGAGCAGGGGTGCACGGACGGAGTGAAGCAGCAGATCTCTAGTGAAAGGTATCATTACATTCTGCTGAGCCAGTCCTACAAGGCATTGTGCCTGGATTAATAATTAATTTCCTGATGACAGATCCCTTTGCAGTTTATATGCCACTGCGAATCGGTTTGTGCCATTTCAGAACTTTCATCATAATTTCATGACCATTTCGGTTGGAACATGTGTATGGTGCAAAGTACCGTAGGTTTGCACTTGCTGTCTGTTTTGTTGCAGTCCTGCTTTGTGGTGAGCACAGTGACTCAGTGCATCCACTCAGACTTTGCAGTATGAAAGGGGAAGCAATGGGTACCAATGGATCCGCCTGTGTTTCGGCTACAGGTGGAAACCAAACATGACAAATATATCGGATTCCTGCTTGGAGATCTCCGTATCTCCGCTTCCTGACATGTTATCACTAATTTATGGACATGGGCATATCCCTCTTGGCCTCTGTGTCGCCAATACATAACTGGTTTATTCCTGTGATGGACGGGCAATTCATAATTCCTTATGAACCCCTGATTCCGTGCTGTCTGGGATTTCAGTGATCTGGCTGTCAAACTGACTGCACCCTGCTAAGGGTTTTTCCTGGAGAATGACTTTGCCTCCATGCTGACTGGATGAGGTGTGAAATGTACACATGTGGCCTGCTTTGAAGGCAGGACCCCTTCCGTGTTTACTCCATCTGCTGGTTTACAGCAAATGGCTTGGATTTAGATCATGGCTAGCATTGATCATATTGCTGCATTCCTCACAATGTCCGCAAAACGGACAAGAGTAAGCATTTCTATTATGGGCGGCCATCCCTTTCCGCAAATGGCGGAACGTACACGGGCAGCATCAGTTTTTTGCGGATCCATAATTTGCTGACCACAAAACACGGCACGTCGTGTCCACGAGGCCTACCAAGACTGGCATTTCATCCACCGGTCTTAGTAAAAAGTCCCCTGGAGTAAGATGCACTAGGCACAGGCATTTGCTGGCATGTTGGTGCGCCAGAAACTGAAATCTACACCAGCTATGAGCTCCCATTTCTGGCGTAAATTATTGTAAACCTATCGGCCAGCGCCAGGCCACCCCCCTCCAGCTAAGCCTCATCCACTTTATTTACCGCTTTTGAAACCTAGCGAGACGCGTGAAAGGTTGCAAACTATGGTGTGCGCCCTAATATGTGGCTTTTTTTGACTGTTTGGTCTCAGTTTCTCGCTTAGGTGAATGACAATTTCTATCATGCATCTCCAGAAATGAAAACTGTTTGCATGGGAGATGTCCCAAGATGAATATGTCTAGAGAAAGCAAGTTGTGTGAGATCTGCACGTCAGCACAGCCAGCTCCTTGTATCTGATCTACGTCCCACTGGTTGAATCATCTTTGCTGGAAGCCTTTGAGCTCATGTGTTTACCTGGTTGGACGCCAGGAAATTATTGTAATTAGTTTTGCATGGATGCGTTTTATTTTCACCGTGTACATGAATTTTCTTCTGTAGCTCATCATTTTATGCGCTCGGATCTACAGTGCTATTGTCACCGTTATGACTGTGGATGCGCGTTACAGATCAGGCGTCAAGGCGTTTTTTTTACTGTTTATGTTCTTCATAGCCAAGACTTGGAACGAAAGACTTCTTACTTGGGTTGTCTCACTTCAGTAAATGGCATTTATCAGTATCTGATTGGTGGGGATCGCTGCCGATCAGCTGTTTGAGAAGGTATCGGCACTCCCGTGAGCGCTGAGACCTTTTCTCAGGTCACCAAGCACAGCGCCGTACATTGTATAGCGGCTGTGCTTGGTATCGTGCATTCACTTGAATGCGGCTGAGCCGCTCCTAGGCCTCGTGACCAATGAACGTGACGTCACTGGTCTAGGAAAGCTGAGAGAAGGCCTCGGCGCTCACAGGAGTGCCGGTACCTTCTCAAACAGCTGATCGGCGGGGGTCCCGGGTGTCAGACCCCCACCGATCAGATACTGATGACCTATCCTCCTCATCAGTAGTAAAATCCCGGAAAACCCCTTTAATGAAATGTACGTGTGAAGAACATGCTGTGATTTTTTTTATTTTTTTTTCTCTTTCAGTTTTCAGATAACTACTACCGGGCTGAACTAATCGATGCCCTTTCCAATTCAGTCACCCCTGCAGTCAGCGTGAACAACGAATGTCGCACCCTGGACAATCTGAACCCGGACGTGCGCCTTATTCTGGAGGAGATTACCCGCTTCCTCAATATGGAGAAACTTCTTCCCAGCTACAGGCATATCATAACAGTCAGGTGGGTTTTTATTGTCGCTTTAGTCCAGAAGTTACCTAAAAATCCCTTAAAGGGGTTCAGCTCTGAACCTGGACACAACCAGATCTGCACTCCTTTACCATGAATGAGTGGAGCATTGGAGCTTTTTCGGGCTGTTTGTTTACATAAGGCTTCATTCACGACGACCGGTTATGTGTTTTGAGTCCCACTGGGGGTGAGTGTGTGTAAAAAATGCAAAAATTTCAAAATTTTTTTGCAGGAGTGCAAAAAGAAGCAAAAGTCCTATTTTTTCCTACTTTTTGAAGCCAGAATTCTGGAGTAAAGGTATAAATCAGGACCTATGTTTTTTTTTTATTATAGGCCTCATGGGCACGACTGTATTATGGCCCTGGTTTTATGCACATAGAGAAGGGGCATGGAATTGTAGTGCACTCTCATAGATGAGTTTGTCAATGATGGTTAACTGACTCTCTGCTGTGTGCATGAGGTCTTCAATGTGATATGAGACAAAATCAGATTAAGTGAATGCTTTAAAAGATGTAATAAACACCTTACTGATCCCCCGTCACTCATGTTCCAGCTTTTTGGCCCCTGTTGACACCCAGTGATGATGGTTGCATGTGACAGCTGTGGCTGCTGATTGGCTGAGCAGTCACATGTCCGTGTCGACAGGGACCAGAAAGCACAGGAGGCGGAGCAATGGGAGCAGCTGGGGTTGTCAGGTGAGTCTTAGGCTACATGCACAAGACAGGGAAAAATAGACATTTGGTGGACATTTTTTAATGGCCATCACACGTCCTTTTTAAGACCAATAATAGTTTATGGGGTTATTTTTTTGACGGTCAGTGAAAAACGGATGTCAAAAAATAGAACATGTTCTATCCTGTCCGTTTTTCACTGACAGACTGCCTCCATACAATTGAATGGGTCAGTTTCTTAGTTTTTAAAAGACTTTTTTTTACACTGCCATGTCCATGTAGCCTTAGGGCCCATTCACACGACTGTGTGAATGGGGCCCCATCTATTCCGCAATTTTCCTCAAGATTCGGCCCCGTTCATTTCAATGGGCGGCATTGCGTCTCAGAGAGCCATGGCTCTGCGCAAAAATATAGAACATGTCCTATTTTTGTCCGCAATAGCGGACAAGAATAGGCATTTTGTATGGGGTGCCGGCCATGATCGGCATCCGTGTTTTTGCGGATCCGCAGCAACACGGCCGTCTAAACGGCCCCTTACTATTAGTTGAAAAATAAGTCTCTATACAACCCCTGTTCACACATGGTGAATGCTCTGCAGATTTTCCATCCGCATTTGATCACTAAAAATATGCCACATACTACGGAAGGTGACATGCGGTGCCGATTTTTAAGTCTTTAGCTCGTCAGTTTCGTCTTTGCAACACACAGGTTGAAATCCGCAGCAAATCTGTAACAGAATGTGCATGTGTCTCATGCGGATTTATCACCCAATTTTGCTGCTGGTTAGCGACAATAATCATGGTGGAAAATTGGTTCACGTGGACTTAACCTAAACGGTTTTTGGGTTTATGCAAAGATTTATTAATTACCGTATTTTTTGCCCCATAAGACGCATTTTTTGCCCCCAAAAGTGGGGGGAAATGCCCCTGCGTCTTATGGGGCAAATGCTAATGAGCGCTTTCATTATGGAAGCGCTCATTAGCACCGGAGGACAAGGAAGCGGTGAAGGCTCTGTACTCACCACTTCCTGGTGCTCCGTTCGGCTGTGCTGTGCTGTGCACAGCGTGAGGGCGCTCTGTGACTTCACTCTGTGTGCGCTGGGTTACAGCACAGCCGGAGGCAGAAGGAAGAAGAGAGAGCGCGGGCGGAGGAGGTGGAGGAGGAGCGGTAAGTGGCTTTATTATTTTATTCAATATGAGCTGATGGGGGTTGATATTGCTGGCCTGGGGGCTGCCAGTTTTGTCCCTATTCATTGTCAATGGGGACAAAACTGAACTGAAGACAACGGAATGCTCCTGAAAGCATTCCGTTCCGTCTTCAGACCGGAGAACAAACCGCAGCATGCTGCGGTTTGCTCTCCGGTCCAGGCATCCGCACCAAGACGGATCCGGAATGACCCCCAATGCAAGTCAATGGGGGTGGATCCGTCTGGTGTGACCATAATGGTAACCGGATCCGCCCTCCATTGACTTTCAATGGAGTCCATTACGGATCCGGGTACACATAGACACATACAGACATAAACATACACACACATAAAGACATACAAACACATACATACTTACATGCTCCCCGGCAGGTCTTCGGAGCGTCAGGACGGCTCACACAGGTCACGATTCCCCACAGCGCCTCTGCTGGGCGCCTGGTGGAATCGTCAGATGACGATTCCACCAGGCGCCCAGCAGAGGGCGCTGTGGGGAATCGTGACCTGTGTGAGCCGTCCTGACGCTCCGAAGACCTGCCGGGGAGCATGTAAGTATGCATGTGTGTTTGTATGTCTATATGTGTGTGTATGTTATGTATATGTATGTACTGTGTGACCATGTGTGGGGGCCGGAGCGCGGTTCCGGCTCCACACATGTCACTGCGGCAAGGCCCTGATCCGGCAGCACCCTTCACCTGCCGGATCAGGCCTGCCGCCAGTGTGAAAGTAGCCTAAATTGGCAATGGGGGCTGATAAGAAGCTGCTGGGGGCTCATAAAAAGGCAATGCGGGATTATATAAGACTGCTGGGGGCTGATGAGAGGCATAGTGTCTGATATGAGGGATATGGGGGCTGATAAAAGGCATGGGGCTCTTATCTGAGGTCTGATTGGGGGTCTTTCACATTGAGGTCTGAGCTGAGATCTGATTGGGGGTCTGATCTGAGGTCTTTTTAACATTGGGGGTCTTATTGGGACTGTCAGCTGAGGTCTGAGTAACATTGGGGGTCTGATTGGTGATCTGACCTGTTTTTTTTTTTTTCTTATTGTCCTCCTCTAAAACCTAGGTGCGTCTTATAGGGTGAAAAATACTGTATATCACAAAAATGTATACTCTTTTTAAATGTACTGTGTGTCGGGTCCCTACAGCGTTTAAGATTAATGTTACTTGTCATTGACTGGAAATGTTCATTCATATTCAGAGGATGACAACTCTGTTCCGGTCATGTGATGAGAGACGGTATCGCGCCCCGCACCTCTGAGAGCAGCACATGACTAGAGGAGAGTTTCATCTGATGTAAACACCTACACCTGCCATAAAACATCGCATAGCGCGTACTGTGCGAGCTACAATGGAAATACGAGCAAATCATTACATGCAAACCACAAACCCTTCTGTGTGTAGGAGCTTGTAGATGACGCTATTCCGGATTTATCACGCTCTCTTCTAAGATTTCTCTGCTTCTGTTGGCAGCTGCTTGAGAGCCATCCGTGTGCTTCAAAAGAACGGTCACGTCCCAAGCGATCCTTCTGTCTTCAAGTCATACGCAGAGAACGGACACTTTGTAGATGTCAGAGTGGCCGCCTTAGAGGCCGTTGTTGACTACACAAAAGGTGAGTCTGGATCTTGTGTGTATGTGGCACAAGTAAAATGTTAGGACGGACGACTCGCCACCAAAATCACTACAATGCCTGCTCATTTAGGACCAACACACTCTGGTCTGTAATGGATTAAAGCAGGGATGCTCAACCTGCAGCCCTCCAGCTGTTGTAAAACTACAACTCCCATCATGCCCTGCTGTAGGCTGATAGCTGTAGACTGTCCAGGCATGCTGGGAGTTGTAGTTTTGCAACAGCTGGAGGGCCACAGCTTGGGCGTCCCTGGATTAAAGGAAAAAAAACTTATACATGGTGTTATGCCTGGTGCTGGGCCTGAAAGGGCAGAGGGAAATTTTTTGTTCTTTGAATTCCCATGCTTTGCGCCAGCAACCTAAATATACGTAATCTGTAATGGCCGATCACAATCCAGAGGTGGGGAAATGACAAGGTATGCGAAACACAGCACTCAGATCTTTCCTCCTGCATTCGGGTCATTGCCATTGAAACCTGTGGGGGCTGTTATGGGATTCCAGCAATCTGATGGGGGAGAGGAGGATGCTGGGAGGACACGATCGGAGGATCCTCTGTATACACAGATCACTGCTAATTTGATGTAATGGCCAGTAGACGTCAGATCACCATTACCTCTCATCAGCATACAGAGGAATGCAGGAGGAGCGCAGGTTATGTCATCCCTGTCTCCTCCTGACAAATAAAAAAAAATCTGAAAAAAATAATGCTCAATAGTAAAGTAAAAGAAATTACAAAAATAATTAAACCAACCCACACCGTAAAGGACTATTTTCTTTACGTGGACACATGTAATGATGCTTCAATATCACAGGATATTTTATATGAAATCCACATGAATCCTGTCACTAGTTTTTGACTTTCCATCCCCAGCAGTATTTGATCTCACCCATACAATATACAGTAATATTTCGTTTTTTTTTTTTAATTATAAGTGCACGGGTGCTTTGCGCCCATTTGCAGATTCCACATACCACCTAAAGGCAGGAGGCACATTAAAAAAAAAAATGGAGACCTTTCTTCTCAGGCATTATAGCAATGATGTAGTTGTTATACACGGCAGAGTGTAGGGGGACTGTGTCATGACTTATATAAGGCTGATTATGTTAAAGGGGTTTTCCGGGAGTTTACTACTGATGACCTATCCTCAGGATAGATCATCAGTATCTGATCGGCGGGGGGCCAACACCCGGGACCTCCACCGATGAGGTGTTTGAGAAGGCACCGGTGCTCCCATGAGCGCCGCGGCCTTCTCTTAGCTTTTCCTAGGCCAGTGACAGTGTTCATCGGTCACATGGCCTAGGAGAAGCTCAGCCCCATTCATGTGAATGGGACTGAGCGCGATACCAAGCACAGCCACTACACAATGTACGGCGCTGTGCTTGGTGAGCCGGGACAAGGTAGCAGCGCTCACAGGAGCTGATCGGTGGGGGTCCCGTGTGTCGGACCCCCACCGATCAGATACTGATGACCTGTCCTGAGGATAGGTCATCAGTAGTAAAATCCTGGAAAACCCCTTTCCCTTTAAAGGAAGTTAAAAATAAGGAAATTAGCATTTTCTACCATTTTCTTCTAAATATTAAAAAAAAAACAAAAAAACAAAAAAAAAAAACGAATCTGTCTTGGTCCCAAGTTAAAGCTACATCTGTACACCAAATAAAGTAGACTTTTTCTGTGGATATTCCAGCATCGAAAGGTCTTTCATCCTGAAGGGGTTAAACCACATGTAGTGCATTCTTTGATTTCATCGCCCCTTTTTCTCGCCACATCAGTGCTGTCCGCACCTTGGAGTTTGTGCTGCAGCCCCCTCTGTAGCATTGTATGTAGCAGGACGCTGTGTTCCCTCTCGCTGGCAGACCTTGTCAGGCTGCTCATCACCTCCTCTCCTCTTAAGGTGTTGTGCAGCTTAGAGGGTGTGTGTGACGGGCGACAGGGTTCCTGCCGAAATACCAACACCGAGGTTCCGCTTGCTGATTTGAGTAGCCATTACTCTTAAAGGGATGCTCCCGAGAATACCTTAAGACCCCAGTGTGTAGTATGTGGAATATACATGATTTTACTTAAAGGGAATGTGTCATCAGAAGATGACCCATTGTATAATAAGTATTATGTTAAAGGGATTCCGGAAATTTTAACATTGTTTGCCTGTCCGTAGGATATGTGAGAGTCTGAATCCCAGCGTCTTCGCTGCTCAGCTGCATGAAGAGGCTGCAGCTCTGCGACAAGCGCTGTGGTCTCTTCATTGAATACTAAGTATAGCCTCCACCCCCCACCCCCCTTAGGCCTGTGACGTCACGTCCACTGGTCGCACGGCCTTTCTGTCACGCAGTCCGATTCAAGAGAATGGGAGTGAGCTGAAATACCAAGGTGCAGTGTGCAGCAAACCGCTTGGAGAGAACCCTTTTAACCCCTTCCTGACCAAAGGCCATACATGTGCAGCATTATTATTGGGTAGAATGACTTGTGTGCTGAGTCGTCGTCTTGCTGCATGACCCATGTTCTATTGGGATAATGCTTCTCATTTGAACCAAAAGGTTCTGTTTTGGTCTCATCTTTCCACAAAACATGATTACAGTAGCCTTTTGACTCGTCCAGGTGATTTGTAGCAAACTGCAGACGTGCAGCAGTGCATACCATTGTTGTTCAGCGTCCTTCTGATGGGGAACTCATGACCTTTTCCAGGCTAATGAGCATCAACAACTCTTCTTCTGAGTTACTCAGAAATATCCTTTGTTCCTGCCATGATACAGTTCCACCATCATGTTATGGAGATTACACTTTGATCGATCCCTGTTGTTTAAATGAAACACGTCGCCAGCTCACAACTGATTGTCATATCATTAATTGAAAAAAAACCCGACCAATTAAACCTTCAAATTATCTGCTAATACCAAAAGTTCACATACTTTTGCCCTCAAAGATATGATATTAGATCATTTTCCTCAACAAATAAACAACCTGTTCTAATAATTTTGACTCATTTGTTTGAGTTGGTCATCTTTATCTACTGTTAGGATTTGTGTAAAAATCGAATGTAGTTTGAGGTCAAATTAATTTATATATTTATCTTAATATATACACACGTCTGAACCCGACTTCCTCTTGTCTACCGACTTCATTACCTGACATAGGAAGCAAAGCACACAAGCCTAATCCCTTGGCGAAAGAACCAGTCAGAAATAGCTGTGGTTTTCCTCATGTAATAAAGTGAATGGCGGCGTCTGGTGCTCTTCTCAGTGTTCACGCTGTTATGTAAAAGAAGCTCCTGAACCAGCAAATCCAGTATACAGGAGAAAAATACATCCTGATGGCAGCACAGACCGGCTTCACCGAGTAATTGGCTGAGCCGTCCTTTCCTGTGTGCTGCGAGGCACCAGGAGGGATCTGACAGAATGGAGGTGCCAGAATCAGTGCATTGGTTATCACGTATTTTATATGTCTCCAATCCACATATATTTAAAAAAGAAATTCACTGGCTGGATGACCACTTTTAAAGGGGTATTCCGGTTACCATAACTATAACTCATGTTTTAGAGTAATTCATCATCAATAATTATCTAATATAATGTCAATTTCACATATTTACCACTCAGTAGTAATAAAAGTAGTTTTCTTCCTCTGCTACCCACTGTGTTTCCTCATACGTTACCATGGCATCGACCTGTAGTTCTGAGCCTTTGTCAGGTCGAGCATGCTCAGTGTGTTGCTATGAGTTCTCTAGCTAAATGTCAGTGTGCTGCTGATTACTGAGTAGAGGGGGCGTGGCTGCACTGTGATATCAGACAGCCAATCAGTGGACAGCAACACTCCTGAACAAGCACAGACTCACGGCAGGAAAGCTAGGCATTGTGGGGATTGTAGTTTGTGAGGAAAGATCAGGAGCCATGATACTCTGTGTGCTGCAGGCTCACACAGGAGCTAGACAAATGGATTCCAAGGTAAAATGAAGCTGGTTATATGTACAGGTATGGGTTCTGGTTATATGTACAGGTATGGGTTCTGGTTATATGTACAGGTATGGGTTCTGGTTATATGTATGGGTTCTGGTTATATGTATAGGTATGGGTTCTGGTTATATGTACAGGTATGGGTTCTGGTTATATGTACAGGTATGGGTTCTGGTTATATGTACAGGTATGGGTTCTGGTTATATGTATAGGTATGGGTTCTGGTTATATGTATAGGGATGGGTTCTGGTTATATGTATAGGTATGGGTTCTGGTTATATGTACAGGTATGGGTTCTGGTTATATGTACAGGTATGGGTTCTGGTTATATGTACAGGTATGGGTTCTGGTTATATGTACAGGTATGGGTTCTGGTTATATGTACAGGTATGGGTTCTGGTTATATGTATAGGTATGGGTTCTGGTTATATGTATACAGGTATGGGTTCTGGTTATATGTACAGGTATGGGTTTCTGGTTATATGTACAGGTATGGGTTCTGGTTATATGTACAGGTATGGGTTCTGGTTATATGTACAGGTATGGGTTCTGGTTATATGTACAGGTATGGGCACTGGTTATATGTATAGGTATGGGCTCTGGTTATATGTACAGGTATGGGTTCTGGTTATATGTACAGGTCTGGGTTCTGGTTATATGTACAGGTATGGGTTCTGGTTATATGTACAGGTATGGGTTCTGGTTATATGTACAGGTCTGGGTTCTGGTTATATGTACAGGTATGGGTTCTGGTTATATGTATAGGTATGGGTTTCTGGTTATATGTACAGGTATGGGTTCTGGTTATATGTATAGGTATGGGTTCTGGTTCCATGTACAGGTATGGGTTCTGGTTCAATGTATAGGTATGGGTTCTGGTTCCATGTACAGGTATGGGTTCTGGTTATATGTATAGGTATGGGTTTCTGGTTATATGTACAGGTATGGGTTCTGGTTATATGTACAGGTATGGGTTCTGGTTATATGTACAGGTATGGGTTCTGGTTATATGTACAGGTATGGGTTCTGGTTATATGTACAGGTATGGGTTCTGGTTATATGTATAGGTATGGGTTCTGGTTATATGTACAGGTATGGGTTCTGGTTATATGTATAGGTATGGGTTCTGGTTATATGTACAGGATGGGTTCTGGTTATATGTATAGGTATGGGTTCTGGTTATATGTACAGGGTATGGGTTCTGGTTATATGTATAGGTATGGGTTCTGGTTATATGTACAGGTATGGGTTCTGGTTATATGTACAGGTATGGGTTCTGGTTATATGTACAGGTATGGGTTCTGGTTATATGTACAGGTATGGGTTCTGGTTATATGTACAGGTATGGGTTCTGGTTATATGTACAGGTATGGGCTCTGGTTATATGTACAGGTATGGGTTCTGGTTATATGTATAGGTATGGGTTCTGGTTATATGTATAGGTATGGGTTTCTGGTTATATGTATAGGTATGGGTTCTGGTTATATGTATAGGTATGGGTTCTGGTTATATGTACAGGTATGGGCTCTGGTTATATGTACAGGTATGGGTTCTGGTTATATGTATAGGTATGGGTTCTGGTTATATGTATAGGGTATGGGTTCTGGTTATATGTATAGGTATGGGTTCTGGTTATATGTACAGGTATGGGTTCTGGTTATATGTACAGGTATGGGTTCTGGTTATATGTATAGGTATGGGTTCTGGTTATATGTACAGGTATGGGCTCTGGTTATATGTACAGGTATGGGTTCTGGTTATATGTACAGGTATGGGTTCTGGTTATATGTATAGTAGTATGGGTTCTGGTTATATGTATAGGTATGGGTTCTGGTTATATGTACAGGTATGGGTTCTGGTTATATGTATAGGTATGGGTTCTGGTTATATGTACAGGTATGGGTTCTGGTTATATATGTATAGGTATGGGTTCTGGTTATATGTATAGGTATGGGTTCTGGTTATATGTACAGGTATGGGCTCTGTTATATGTATAGGTATGGGTTCTGGTATATGTATAGGTATGGGTTCTGGTTATATGTATAGGGTATGGGTTCTGGTTATATGTATAGGTATGGGTTCTGGTTATATGTACAGGTATGGTTCTGGTTATTATGTACAGGTATGGGTTCTGGTTATATGTACAGGGTATGGGTTCTGGTTATATGTACAGGTATGGGCTCTGGTTATATGTATAGGTATGGGTTCTGGTTATATGTATAGGTATGGGTTCTGGTTATATGTATAGGTATGGGTTCTGGTTATATGTACAGGTATGGGTTTTCTGGTTATATGTACAGGTATGGGTTTCTGGTTATATGTACAGGTATGGGTCTGGTTATATGTACAGGTATGGGTTCTGGTTATATGTACAGGTATGGGGTTCTGGTTATATGTACAGGTATGGGTTCTGGTTATATGTATAGGTATGGGTTCTGTTATATGTATAGGTTATGGGTTCTGGTTATATGTGTACAGGTATGGGTTCTGGTTATATGTACAGGTATGGGTTCTGGTTATATGTACAGGTATGGGTTCTGGTTATATGTAGGGTATGGGTTCTGGTTATATGTATAGGTATGGGTTCTGGTTATATGTATAGGTATGGGTTCTGGTTTATATGTACAGGTATGGGTTCTGGTTATATGTACAGGTATGGGTTCTGGTTATATGTACAGGTATGGGGTTCTGGTTATATGTACAGGTATGGGCTCTGGGTGGTATTATATGTACAGGTATGGGTTCTGTTATATGTACAGGTATGGGTTCTGGTTATATGTACAGGTATGGGTTCTGGTTATATGTACAGGTATGGGCTCTGGTTATATGTATAGGGATGGGTTCTGGTTATATGTACAGGTATGGGTTCTGGTTATATGTACAGGGTATGGGTTCTGGTTATACGTATAAGTATGGGTTCTGGTTATATGTACAGGTATGGGTCTGGTTATATGTACAGGGATGGCTCTGGTTATATGTATAGGTCTGGTTATATAGGTATGGGTTCTGGTTATATGTCCAGGTATGGGTTCTGGTTATATGTACAGGGATGGGTTATATTCTGGTTATATGTACAGGTATGGGTTCTGGTTATATGTACAGGGTATGGGTTCTGGTTATATGTACAGGGATGGGTTCTGGTTATATGTACAAGGTATGGGTTCTGGTTATATGTATAGGTATGGGTTCTGGTAGGTAGTTATATGTACAGGTATGGGTTCTGGTTATATGTACAGGTATTGGGTTCTGGTTATATGTACAGGTATGGTTCTGGTTATATGTATAGGTATGGGTTCTGGTTATATGTATAGGTATGGGTTCTGGTTATATGTATAGGTATGGGTTCTGGTTATATGTACAGGTATGGTTCTGGTTATATGTACAGGTATGGGTTCTGGTTATATGTACAGTATGGGTTCTGGTTATATGTACAGGTATGGGTTCTGGTTATATGTACAGGTATGGGTTCTGGTTATATGTACAAGTATGGGTTCTGGTTATATGTACAGGTATGGGTTCTGTTATATGTATAGGTATGGGTTCTGGTTATATGTATAGGGTATGGGTTCTGGTTATATGTATAGGTATGGGTTCTGGTTATATGTACAGGTATGGGTTCTGGTATATGTACAGGTGTGGGTTCGGTTATATGTACAGGTATGGGCTCTGGTTATATGTATAGGTATGGGTTCTGGTTATATGTACAGGGTATGGGTTCTGGTTTATGTACAGGTATGGGTTCTGGTTATATGTACAGGTATGGGTTCTGGTTATTATGTACAGGTATGGGTTCTGGTTATATGTACAGGTATGGGTTCTGGTTATACGTACAAGGTATGGGTTCTGGTTATATGTACAGGTATGGGTTCTGTTATATGTATAGGGTATGGGTTCTGGTTATATGTATAGGGATGGGTTCTGGTTATATGTACAGGTATGGGTTCTGGTTATATGTACAGGTATGGTTCTGGTTATATGTACAGGTATGGGCTCTGGTTATATGTATAGGTATGGGTTCTGGTTATATGTACAGGTATGGGTTCTGGTTATATGTATAGGTATGGGTTCTGGTTATATGTACAGGGATGGGTTCTGGTTATATGTACAGGTATGGGTTCTGGTTATATGTACAGGGATGGGTTCTGGTTATATGTACAGGTCTGGGCTCTGGTTATATGTATAGGGATGGGTTCTGGTTATATGTATAGGGATGGGTTCTGGTTATATGTATAGGGATGGGTTCTGGTTATATGTACAGGTATGGGTTCTGGTTATATGTATAGGTATGGGTTCTGGTTGGGTCACAGCTTACAGCCTTAATGCAGATTTTAAAAAAATGAAGTTACTTTATCCGAATACCCCTTTAATGACCAGGAATGTTTGGGCCTCAATACCAATCTGAATTTTTTTTTTCCTGTCTGCCCTTCTGCTTTGAGTTTATTCTCACATTGATGTGTCTAAGGTCTAATTTCATAAGGGAGAAAATATAATTGTTTTGCTGCTGTTTGGTGGTACATTGGATAGATTATCAATACCAGATCAGTAGAGGGTCCGACTCGCGGCACCCCCCTGATCAGCTGATTGTTTCTGGTGTGCAGCCACTGCAGGCATCAGAACTCCTCAGCTCTCTCCATAATGTAGTGGCCATGTCTGGTTCCTGCACCTCAGTCTCATACAAGTGACTAGGTCAGAGCTGGACTAATCAAGCATGGCCACTACACAGTGTATGACGCAATCTGCTGGCAGTCTAGACTCAGAACCTCGCCATTCTGCAATTTAATTAATAGCACCAGGCAGTGAAAACCTCATCATGTCTGGTCCTGTCAATCTAAGTGCAGAGGGCGCGGTAGTTGCAGAGAGAGCCGAGCCTCTAGGTCTAATGCCAACTCCCCATTGCTCCTAGAGGCCTCATTTGCATATATTACAACATCATTTTTCTCAGTAATGTGGACACATATGAACATGGGACCAACACAGGTTACTTCAGCTGCCAAGTGCACATGTAACAGGTCAGCCAGTGTCATAGGTAAAAAACTGCCAGATGCCCTTTAATGTCCAATGGGTAAATCGTATTAGGCTAAATTCACAGGTCCTTGGAGAACGGTTTGGGACAGTCCGTGAATCCCAGACCGTACTCCTTCTGAGGGCAGGAGCGCACAACGTCATTGGTTTCCTGAGGCCGCCACTGTACAGTGATACATTGTACACACTCGTATAGAGTGTATCACTGTACAGCGGCGGCCTCAGGAAGAGCACGGCGTCATAGCAACCAATGACACCGTGCGTTCCTGCCCTCAGGACTGTGCTCCACAAATGTGTGAATTTAGCCTTAGAGATACTTTAGTATTTTATGCTATGAATCTGATTTTGATATTTTGCTTATTTTTGATATGCCATGTTAGGCTATGTTTTACAGTAGTGTTGTGAATCTGGTAGCCCATCCGAAACCCCACAGTTATGCTGGAAAAGTGGCCAGACCCATTATAGTCAATGCAGTGGTACTTGGTCATATCCGGCAATCCGGATCAGGCTACTGGAAATCAAACGTAACTGTGAACCTGGCCTTAGTCACTGTACCAACCATACCAGCTAAAGCTTAAAAAAATGGACACATCGGTTTTTTTTTTTTTTTCTTTTTAATACTGACAGTGGAAAAAAGTCTAAATTTTTTTTTTTTGCGGACTGTCCTAGAATTTATGGACTGTTGGCAGCCCTGGAACAGATGTGGCACTGTTTCTGTACAAAAAACAAACTTTTTTTTTTAATATTATACCTAATCCCGGATAACTCTTCAGCACATCCACAGCATTGCATCATTAGCAGAATCCACTCATTGACAAAAACATAACACACCCCAAGAAGGAGTTGCTGGAATGATACTTTCTATGTGTGACTGTAATGATGATATATGTAAGTGTACTATGGGTGACTGTCATATGCGTTAGTTCCTGAGATCAGCACACCAGCAGTTGGGGCAGTGTGTCGCTCCACAGCAGTGGCAGGATTGAAGCGCTCACCACAAGGTCTCCATACTCAAACCCGACTGTCACGAGATCCCAAACAGAACCTAGATTAGTCATTAAAGGGGTTGTCCCATGAAAAATATTCTACAGTTTTCAAACCAGCACCTGGATCTGAATACTTTTGTAATTGCATGACTTTAAAAATTTTGTATAGCTATTATTCAATAAAATGTATCTGTATAGGACCACTTAATTTCTTATTTCTTTGACCTATTCACTGAGCACATGCTTAGATTTAACTTTTAACTGCCTCCTGAGCTGTGATAGGGAGAGCTGAGACACGCCTCCTGAGCTGTGATAGGCAGAGCTGAGACACGCCTCCTGAGCTGTGATAGGGAGAGCTGAGACACGCCCCCTGAGCTGTGATAGGGAGAGCTGAGACACGCCCCCTGAGCTGTAATAGGGAGAGCTGAGACACGCCCCCTGAGCTGTGATAGGGAGAGCTGAGACACGCCCCCTGGCCGAGACACGCCCCTGAGCTGTGATAGGGAGAGCTGAGACACGCCCCCTGAGCTGTGATAGGGAGAGCTGAGACACGCCCCCTGAGCTGTGATAGGGAGAGCTGAGACACGCCTCCTGAGCTGTGATAGGGAGAGCATGGACACGCCTCCTGAGCTGTGATCGGGAGAGCATGGACACGCCTCCTGAGCTGCAGCAGAAAAGGCACTCCCCGAGTTGTGAGCTTGATATAAATCTAGCAGAGCAATGAATGTGGGAGATCTCTGGATCCATGTGAGGTACAGGGCTGGTTCTAGCTTTGTTAAAAAGAGGTTGTCATGTATTATATGATGGCTGATTTTCATTTTCTACATTATTCGTAGGATAACCCCTTTAAAAACGATATAGTTCCAGAAACTATTGCAGTCCAGGTTTTTCTTTCATGATACTACTGCAAACGAGGGTGACAGTGGCAGACAGTCAATGCCAGGGCTTGTAATGGGGACTATGACATCAAATTTCCTTCTGCTGAGCACCTGGAAATGGTCCGGGGTGTGTAATGAAGGTGTCACCTGTGTCTGGATGGTGGACAGCAAAACTGTTGGAGCTGTTGGCGGACTAAATTATCCTTTCTACTTGTGGTCTGTCTGGCCCATCCAGAATCTGTTTAACGTGTGTGCACATAAACACGGCTCCCAACACCTCCTAACCACCAGGTCAGTACGGCCTAGAAGGCAAGCGATTCATCAATACAGCCATCCTGCATTCTCAGTCCAATGATGCGCCCCCTCTCAAAGTCTGCCACCTGGGCAAAATGTGTTTCAGTGTGTCGTAGAGGCATGTCTAGCAGTCAACGACCTCTTGCCAAGAGGTACACTACCCAAAAGTAGCCTCTGTGGGCCTTTTTTCTAGGGCAGCCAGCAAAGCACTTTTATGCCCTCTTGTGGTAAGACCTAGTGTCTAATCGGACCTCACCTGTAATCATTTTAACATCTGCCTGAGACATATCTCCTTCACAAGCTTACAGCTTATACATTACGGATTCTTTCATTATGGCCAGCTGTGTCATGTGATCACATTCTGGCCACCCGTCCAGAGCTTACTGGCCTCTGTAGACTACGGGGCCGACTTCCCGACTTCTTCTTAGGGTCCATTCACACGTCCTGTTTTTCTTTCTTGATCTGCATTTTTTCAGGACCCATTGAAATGAATGGATCCGCATCAGGATCAGGATCGAATCAGGAAAGAAAAACAGGACATGTGAATGGAGCCTTACATTGCCTAATTTAGGGGACCAGGAGTGCAGAGGTAGTACGTGAGACCAAATGATTAGCTGCAAAGTTGTAAAACTCCCCTGACTCAGACTGTCTATACCATCTCTGAGTGCTGTGTGCAGAATCTCCAGTGTATCTTATGACCTGCAATTTCACATTGCACCCCCCGCCCCTTGCTTGTAAGTGCTAACAGGGGAAACCCATCCTAAGCAGGAGGCAGGGGAGACCGGCTGAAGCTGCATCACAAAGGAGACAGGGAGACATCAACTGCCTCCTATGCTGTAGGGCGGGGCAGTAGGTTGATGCTTCTGGTGATAATGTAAAACAGCCTTAAAGGGAACCTGTCATCTCCGAAACACCCCCTGAACTAGAGTAAGCGGTTGTATAGTGTAAGTGATGCTGAATCCGAATATGTAAGTTTTATCTTCATACTCACTTCCATTCTGACGCTGTGCTCCCACAAACCTGCAGTAAAATGCACTCAGTGGACTCCAGTGCTCACTCACATAATGGAGAGGACTCAAAGAAGAGTCCACTGAGTGCATTTTACTGCAGGTTTGTGGGAGCACAGCGTCGGAATGGAAGTGAGTATGAAGATAAAACTTACATATTCGGATTCAGCATCACTTACACTATACAACGCTTACTCTAGTTCAGGGGTGTTTCGGTGATGACAGGTTCCCTTTAAGCCTAAGATAAGAGATTGTGTCTTTCATGCAGAAAGTAATACGTTGTGTGTTGTCTTCACAGTTGACAGAAGCTCTGATGATTTACAGTGGTTGTTAAAAATGGCCCAGAGTGACCCTATGCCGTACATAAGGTAAGTTGTGCTACTTGTAGATGTCCTTTAAAAGGTAGTTAAAGGGATTGGCCCATCTCATATATTGGGGGCCTATCTCTAGGATACGCCCCCAATATCTGATCAGTGCGGAGCCCAAGAAGAAAATGAGAGCGGACCGCGCATATGTGGCTGACCTCCATTAATTTTTATGGGACTGCCAAAAAATAGCGGATCCGAGTGCTCGACTACATTTAGAAGTCCCATAGAAATTAATGGGAAGTGCACGGTGCAAGCACAGCCACCGCTCCATTCACTTCTGTGGGGCTGACGGAAATGGTCCCATAGAAGTGAATGGAAGGTGCATGGTCTTCTCTCCTTTTGCTTTGAGGGCCCAGTTCTAGAGATAAGTGCGGGTCCCAGAGGCTGCACCCGGACCTATCCGACATTGGTAGCATATTCTAGCGATATCCCCCCAGTGTATGAGATGGTCCGACCCTTTTAGAAAATTGTTGAGAAAAATGACCCCACTATAAAAACTATGTACACATATTAAAGGGGTTTTCCAGGATTTTATTACTGATGATCTATCCTCAGGGATCCGACACCCGAAATCGCTGCCGATCAGCTCCGGTGAGTGCCGCTACCTTCTCACAACTTACCATGCACTGCTCTGTACATTGTATAGTGGCCGTGCTTGGTATCGCGCTCATCCCCATTCACTTGAATGGGCTGAGCTTCTCCTAGGCCACGTGACCAATGAACGTGACGTCACTGGCCTAGGAGAAGCTAAGAGAAGTCCGCGGTGCTCCCCGGAGCGCCGGTGCCTTTTCAAACAGCTGATCAGTGGGGTTGCCGGTGTTGGACCCCCACCGATCCTGAGAATAGGTCTTTATTAAAATCTCTGAAAACCTCTTTTATATATATATATATATATATATATACAGGAGGAATAACAGAGGAATAGCATATTGCAGAGTTAGAAGAAAAATGGGAATACGAGTGTATGGTAATGACATCAGGACAGGTGACGTATCCGCTTTTCTGACTTGTTAGTTTCAGTAAATACATATATTCCCATTAAAGAAAGCAGCGCTGCGTTGTGCTGTTCCTCTGTTAGTCCTCCTAGAAAATTCTGAGTAAATTGAAAGGCGTGTTTGTACACAGCCTCATACTGGCAACAGATGAACCGCGTCAGTGTTTATTAGGACTCGTCCCCAACAAGTAATACCTTGTTCTCAATTTATTCATACATTCTCAAGAGGAATAACAGAGGAATGACACAACACAGAAAAGAAGCTCTTTCCTAAAGAATATAATTGTTTCCTATACATGACATATCAGGAGAGATGAGAGGTCTTCTTTAAAGGGGTTGTCTGGTAAAAATTATTTTTTAACAAGTTCCTGCAACATGGCCCCTGAAACAGAATATTCATGCGTACCTGCTCCGCGCGGGCCCGGCACTGTGTACATCCAGCTGGCCATGGGCTTGTTCACAGGAACCACTGCAGCCAATGACAAGCGGCACGTCACTGCTGAAGCCAGTCATTGGCTGGAGCGGTGCCTGTGACCATGTCCATGACCAGCCGGATGTAAACTGCACGGAGCAGGTTAGTATGCATCTTCTGTTTCAGACCATGCTGCAGGAAAATCATTTGTACCGGAAAACCCCTTTATTATATTACCTTCCACTAGAGGGAGCTAATGCGTCGGTCTAGGGACCAGTACTTTTAATGAGTCCACAGAAGTGTGCTCTCAGCAGGCAGCGACATAAAACTGATTTTCTTTCCCGGCCAAGTTTTTCTAATTATGTAATCCAAATGCTATTGATGCCGGACAGCTCTGTGCTTCCCTCCAGGGACCTGCAGCCGTGCTGTAAAGAGCATTAATTACTGACGTGTGTGGTGAACCAGGCCTCGCTACGGTCTCTCTGTAAAGGGCTGTTTTGTCCTGTAGGGTTCCTTAATTTCAGATCTATAAGATATATTTATGGGTCGCCCCGCCCCCCTCCCCTTAGAGTAGAAAGTGCATTTCAGAGTTTTCTTACACATGAACCTAACCCCCTTGGTTGTATTACCATTTCTTAGGGGACTGCTGTGTTCACAAAGAAGACCGTAACTAAAGTCAGATATCGGTACACGTCTTTCTAACAAAGCTAGGACCAGCTTATCCCCGATCAGTCATTGGCAGCCATCTCTATGAGCACAGTCATATCTAGATGGCTGTCCGTGAGTGCCACTGCCTTCACAAACAACTGATCAGCAGGGGGTCACGGGTGTCGGACCCCCACTGATCAGATACTGATGACCTATTCTGGTTAGTACTTGGAAAACCCCTTTAAATCACTCAAAAAAAAACAGTGAAGCAAACTGTTTTCTCCACTAGGGGGAGTGGAGGAGCTGACTGCATACTACTTATGCATTGAACTCATTGATAGAATAGTATGGATCAAGCTCCCTCTAGTGGCGGGTTTGTTTCCATGATTCTGTCATTTTACCATAAAAATCGGCTTTTTTTAATGGAATCTATGATCAAGGCTGCAAAGCAGACGTGAACACCGCCTACAATGGTCTGTGCAGGTGTTTTTGTGGGCCGTCTGCAATTTTAGACCTAGTCAGATTAAAAATAAAAACAAGAGGCACAACGCGTAAGAAATTGTCTTCCATCTGAAACGTGTCTTTGTGACATTTCTTAAATTTTATTTTGGGATATGTAGGTATATTTTTCGAGGGGTTGTCCCCTCAAAAACCCATTTTCATATACCCTATTAGGGAATTTTGAGATAGTTGAAGGGGGTCTTCTGTTCACGTTCCTCATCTCTAAGCCAGAGTGGAGGAATTACAAATAGCTGTGGAGGACCTGTCCTGTATAAGGGCTCTTGACCACGACATTTGTTTTTGATCCGATCCGTGAATGTATTCAGTTTTTTACTGATCCAATAGACTTTACTTGGGTGGCTTTGATCAGTGAAAACAGACGTTTTCTAAAAATATTGTAACGGATACACGGATCCCTTAAAATAACTGACGTGTACATTAGGCCATTGAAGTGCATTGGTTTTATTGCTATCCAAGTGACAGCAGTTAAAAAAACGAATACCACTCTGAAAAATAAATGGGTCTTGTGAAAGGGGCTTTACGGAGAGAACCCATTCATTTCAATGGTCATAGTGTAATGCTTTGTTTGCCCTGTGGTGGCACTGCAGGTGTATTGAACACTTATTACCAGGTTTCCCCACAGATTACAACTGATCATTGGGGATCCCAGCAAGGTAGGGGGGGCACTTTGTGATCAGCTTATTATTAAGACCCTTCTAAATAAGTAGAGCGCCCCTTTAATTTTATTCCAGTTGTTTTGCATTTGACAGATTAACACTAATGCGGGTCTCAGTGACTGCAGGATTTGGGTTATAAACACATTTAGGCTTCTTTACATACAAAGCTTAGGCGTAAAAAAGTCACAAACCTCGTGTTTCTCCTAGAAGGGGTAGGGGTCAGTGGGCCCGCCATATCTATCTTCTTTTATGCCAGTGTAAAAGAACACTGAATTCTGCAGCAGCTCCGAGCTGGTATAGATGTCACTTTAGGTGCACAGACTGCCGGAGGATGCACCTAATTTATAACGAGGAGTTTGCGGCACTGGGGATATCATAGACCGGCATAGCGGCTCTTCAGCTGTTGTAAAACTACAGCCCCCAGCATGCCCAGACTGCCTATCGTTATCAGCCTACAGCAGGGCATGGTGGGAGTTGTAGTTTTACAACAGCTGGAGAGCCGCAGGTTGGCCATCCCTGGACTTGTCCATGATAAATCCCCCTCCCTCAGTGCTCTAGGACTGGGGGATGCGGTAAGCCAGATCTGTGTTTAGGTTTGACAGCGGACATTGTGTGTGTTCTCTTGGTTTATTTCTCCCGGGTGCGTGTGTTTCTGATAACTTATCCTTTCTGGCTTGTGGTAACCAACACACAGAGCAGCTAAGCCCAAATATCATGACTCTGCTTTTTCTGTATTTTAGAGAGAGGGAGTGCTTGTAAATTGTAAGAGGCCCCTCTGCGGGGAGAGCGGAGCAGATGGAGGGGCTGACATTGGGCAGAGGCGATCGCTCTGTGCCAGCGACTGAAGTGACTAGTCTTTTCCTTACGGTCGCACCTTCACATGGGCTTCATCTTTTTTTTTATTTTATTTTTTATTATTATTATTATTAGAGTTGAGAGAAGTGAGCTCTAGATGCTTCATCAAATCTTCGGAATAATACTGTACAGAGATCCGCCTCCGCACAGTATTAGAATGTATGGGCTCCGATGAGCCGAAGTAAGTTATTCACGAAGTCGTGCGTAACTTCGGTAGTTGATTTTTAAAGTGGAAAACCACTTCAAAACTTGAAACCGAACTCAGCTTCGGTGCCAAGGCTACTAGTCAACTACTGAAGTTATTCAACAAAGTCACGCATGACTTTGTGAATAACTTACTTCGGCTCAGCGGAGCCCATACATTCTAATACTATGCGGAGGCGGATCTCCGTACAGTATTATTCCGAAGATTTGAACGAAGCCACTTCTGATGAAGCATCCGACGCTCGCTTCGCTCAACACTAATTATTATTATTAAAGGGAGTGTGTCATCAGAAAATGACCTATTGTTTAAATCCACAAAGTCCTGCAGTCCTGGCCACTTAGGCCCCATTCACACGTCCGCAAATGGTGTCCGCATCCGGAACGACCCATTCATTTTCAATAGGGCCGCAAAAGATGCGGACGGCACACAGTGCCGTGGACTTCCACTCCGCGGCTCCCGAAAAAAATAGAACATGTCCTATTCTTTTCCGAATACACGGACAAGAAAAGGCATTTCTATTATGTGCGGTCCGCAATTTGCGGATCCGCAAAACACGGACACCGGACACACGGACGTGTGAATGGAGCCTAAGGCTAATAATAGGCGCCATTTCTTGGTCTGTACAGATCACCTTACTGCAGTTATCTGCTTATCTGTCATTCTAATCCTGCCTGTAATGATATCACCTCTGTGTATAGATAAGACATAAATCTCATTGATCAGACTGTAGCTTTATACTATGCCTGTGTTGAAGAATTGCGTGCTTTATGGTCTACTAAGGCTACTTTCACACTACGCTCTGTCCCCATTCACTATAATGGGGGCAGGCCGGAGTACGGCAAACACGCCGAGAGGCGACCGGACTAAAATTACAACCTGATTGCCGTGCTGCGGCCAGAACTCCGGTCTGCCCCCATTATAGTGAATGGGGACGGAGCGTAGATCCGGCCGCAGACATGCAGTAGCGGCAGCACAGATCCGGCAGTTGAACAACCTGCTGGACACCCGTGCCGCCAATGTGAAAGTAGCGCAAGTCATTCTGAGCATCGGTCGGCGGGTGCCCCATTATAGTTAAACTGATGCATTCTCAGTAGTTCGGTCCCAAGGTTTTTCAATGTAATAATCAATTATCGAAGATATTCAACGAAGTTGGCGACTTTGCCTCATCGGAGGCAGCACATTCTAATACTGCAGGATCTCCGTACAGTATTATAACAGATTCTTTTTAGTGAAGCGACTTCGGATGTGGCATCCAAAGTCTCTTTGCTCATCTCTAGTTCTCAGCAATAATGAAAATTTTATTCCAGCACGTAAAACACAACTAAAAAAAGAACATAAGAGAAGGATATTTATAGGCAAATATCACTAAGATTCTGGGATTGAGTAGAGTATCTGATGGCTCATAATTGAGATGAATTTTTTTATCCTCTACTATAGTACATATGCATCTATAAAGGGGTCTGTCTCACTTCTGCAAATGGCATTTATCATGTAGAGAAAGTTAATACAAGGCACTTACTAATGTATTGTGATTGTCCATATTGTCTCCTTTGCTGGCTGGATTCATTTTTCCATCCCATTATACACTGCTTGTTTCCAGGGGTTACGACCACCCTGCAATCCAGCAGCGGTGGTCGTGCATGCATACTAAAGGAAAAAGTACTGGCTTATGCGCACTCCTGCGGTCCCAGCCACTGTAGAGGCCGGCACCTTTTCCTATAGTGTACAAGCACGACCACCGCTGCTGGATTGCAGGGTGGTCATAATCCCTGGACATGAGCAGTGTATAATGTAATGGAAACATGAATCCAGCCAGCAAAGGAGGCAATATGGACAATCACAATACATTAGTAAGTGCCTTGTATTAACTTTCTCTACATGATAAATACCATTTGCTACATTGAGACAACCCTTTTAAGGGGTTAAACCGTCAGCAGGCCAGGTAATAAATGTATGACGGCGGGGTTCTCAGCAGTCGCACCCCTGTGATCGTACATTGATCACCCCTCCCGAGGTGGACATCATTAGTATCCTTAGTTTTGGTGGAGAAACAAGCTGTATTGAACATGAGAGCTGTATAGAAGTACCGCTGTTCATTGCCATGGACATACTGGCTCACATTTACTAACTGTTTTACACCCTTTTCTAAGCTTTTTTCCGCCTAGTCCATGAAGGGATGTTGCTTTGCTTGAAAGCACATGGCCTAAATGCGCCCCTCCCCCACATTTTTTAGAGTAAAACTACACCCACTTATATGTGGTGTAAACTTAGACTAGACAGTTTTTTGGCGCACAGATAAAATTCTAGCATAAATATGGTGCAGGATTTACGAAATTCTAAATTTACAAAGGTTCTTGAACCAGAATTGGTGAATTTGGCTAACATTAAAGGGGTTGTCCCACAAAAAATATTCTACATTTTTCAAACCAGCCCCTGGATCTGAATACTTTTGTAATTGCATGTCATTAAAAATTTAGTACAGACACTGAGTTATTCAATAAAATGTATCTATATAGCGCCACCTGCTGTTTGCTTTTTTCCCAAATTCTTCTGTCCTGCTCACTGAGGTGGATGCACATGCTCAGTTCTAGAAACATAGAAGATTGACGGCAGAAAAAGACCACCTGGTCCATCTAGTCTGCCCGTTTATTAGGATAGATACATGTTTATCCCAGGCATGTTTAAATTCAGTTACTGTGGATGTATCAACCACCTCTGCTGGAAGTTTGTTCCAAGCTTCTACTACTCGTTCAGTGAAATAATATTTTCTAATGTTGTTCTTGATTTTTCCCCCAACTAACCTCAGATTGTGCCCCCTTGTTCTTGTGTTCAGTTTCTTATTAATAACCCTTCCCTCCTGAACTTTATTCAGTCCCTTTAACATATTTAAAGGTTTCAGTCATGTCCCCCCTTTCTCTTCTTCCTCCAGACTATACATATTAAGAACTCGGAGTCTTTCATGATAAGTTCTATGCTTTAGACCTTCCACCATTTTTGTAGCTCTTCTTTGGACCCGTTCTATTTTAGCAATATCCTTTTGCAGGTGAGGTCTCCAGAATTGAACACAGTATTCCAGATGTGGTCTCACTAGAGCTCTATACAGAGGGATCATAATCTCCCTCTTTCTGCTTGTTATACCTCTAGCTATGCAGCCAAGCATACGATTTGCTTTCCCCACCGCCTGGCTGCATTGGTTACTCATTTTGAGGCTGTCAGAGATGACTACCCCCAAATCCTTCTCTTCTGAGGTCTTTGTTAGCACAGAACTGCCAATACGATACTCAGATAGAGGATTTCTTCTCCCCAAGTGCATTATTTTACATTTGGAAACATTAAACTGCAGTTTCCATTGTTTTGACCACTTATCTAATAAAGATAAATCATTCTCCATATTATCGACACCTCCTGGAACATCAACCCTATTACACACTTTTGTGTCATCAGCAAACAAGCAAACCTTCCCTACCAAGCAGTCCCTTATGTCACTTACAAACATGTTAAACAGAACAGGACCCAGAACAGATCCTTGTGGCCCCCACTTGTAACCAGCCTCTGCTCAGAATTCACTCCATTAACAACAACCCTCTGGTATCTGTCCTTCAGCCAACTGCAGATCCACTGAACTATCCAGGGGTTAAGTCCAATTCTTGATAACTTCTCTATCAGCTCTTTATGGGGAACCGTATCGAAAGCTTTACTGAAATCCAGGTAGGCGATATCCACAGCACCACCTTCATCCAGCACTTTAGTTACATAGTCAAAGAAATCAATGAGATTAGTCTGACATGATCGGCCCTCCAGTAAAGCAATGCTGGTTTGGGTCCATCACGTTGTTAGATGGTCAATTATCTTCTTTTTTAGAAGAGTCTCCATCATTTTTACCAATACAGATGTCAGGCTGACTGGCCTATAGTTACTAGCTTCTTCTCTACTACCCTTCTTGTGAATGGGTACAACATTAGCCATTCTCCAATCATCAGGAACATCTCTGTAAGAAGGGACTGATTATCCAGATCACCAGAGTGAGTGAATCATTAGTTCTCCTTAGTTCTATCCTTCAACTGCAACTAGCTACAGCAGAAAGGACATGCCCCCTAACCTGGAATGCCCTTTGATCTGACAGCTTGAAATAAATCTTGCAGATCAATTGCAGCAATGAATGGGGGGATCTCTGGATCCATGTGAAGTACAGGGCTGGTTTTGTTAGAAAGAGATTGTCATCTACTATATGATGTCTGATTTTCATTTTTTCAGAACCCCTATAAGACCCTGGGATAAGTCTAGGTACAATATTTGGGGAGCAGGATGGAAAGGTTCACTTCAGACTTCTTTGTTTTTTGGGGGTGAAGGGAAAGAACTGCAGGTGAGAGCAGGAGGAAACATCACGGCCTCCAGCGACCTTGGACAGGGGGATTGGGGGTGGGTTGATACAAGAACAGCGTGTACATTGAATTTGCTTGGGGCTGATGGATTGTCTCTGCAACTGAAATAAAACACCTGCGCAGCTCTTGTAAAGAGTGACTAAACTTTTATAAAACTTTTGACCTCTTGCTATGTCATGTCAGTCTTTCATTCGGGGGAGGTCCAGATGCCGAGACCCTCGCAACGATCGTGAAAACGAAGGTTGCTTGGCCTCTTTGCTCTGCTCGTCTCTGAGAGGCAAGCGTGCAGTCTATAGACCCCGTATACTTTAGGAGAAACAAAAGCTAAAGGACCTTCTCACAATGTCATGTCAGTAGTTTCAGTTGGGGGAGGTCCAGGCACAGGGACCCTCCCACATCGCGAAAAGGGAGGATGCTTGGCCCTTTGGCTTTCATTTGCCCTGCTCTTCTCTGAGAGTCAAGCGTTCAATGTATGCACCCCGTATACTTCATACAGAACCATACAAGCCATACGTGGCTCTCAGAGGGGAAACGAAAGCTGAAGGACCTTCTCACAATGTCATGTCAATAGTTTCAAGTAGGTGAGGTCCAGGAGCCTAGACCCTCACACTTCGTGAAAATGAATGGCGCTTGGCCCCTTTGGCTTTCAGTTGCTCTGCTCTTCTCTGAGAGTCAAGTGTGCAGTGTATGCACCCTGTATACTTTATACGGATCCATACAAGCCATACGTGGCTCTCAGAGAGGAGACCAAAGCTGAAGGACCTTCTAACAAGGTCATATCAATAGTTTCATTTGGAGAGATCCAGGCACAGAGACCCTCACGCAACACTAAAATGAACGACACCTGGCCCTTTTCATTTGCTCTGCTCTTCTCTGAGAGTCAAGCGTGCAGTGTATGCACCCCGTATACTTTATACGGATCCATACAAGGCATACATGCCTCTCAGAGGGGAGACGAAAGCTGAAGGACCTTCTGGCGCTTTGTTTTAGGGATCGGCGTCGGACCTGTTACCAAGCTCCAATCAATAAAAGTTTAGGAGCCAACACTACAGTGTTGAGAGGGTTGGAAAAATGATGTGTCCTCTTTGGCCAACTTTGGAAGCGATCCCTACCAGCCAAAAACTTGAGTCAGTGACCGACTCCATTTTGTTGACGTGTAGGTCTCCACACGTCAACAAAACCATCCATTGTCTCCTTGCACCCTTACTGAAAGTTGGCTTGCAGATGTTGGATTCTTACCATTTTCCATGGTTTCTGTCAGTGGTTGGAGAGATGGCTTGAGTAGCATCATCTGTGGGTCTGTAGGGTTGGTTGTATGGCTTGTCAGTGAGTAACACATCCATTAATGTAGCGTGTCAGCCGCATGGCAACGCACGGTCGCTGCTGTTTGTATTGTACTTGTTTACAGCGATGGCAATGATAACCATAACAGTCACTGAGGACATTGCTCGAATTTATGACCCCTCCATGTATATCATGATTTCAGACACTTAGCTATCAGATCTAGTGCACATGTCCGTTGTTTATTAGGGTTGCGCAATTGATTCCTCTGCTCTTTAACCATTTTTGTTCCCAAAGTTGGGATGGAGAGAGCCTGTGCCCGATGGGGTGGAGAGAGCAGCTCAGCATCATTGAAGTGAATGGGGCTGAGCACGATACCAAGCACAGCAGCTATACTATGTACGGCGCCGTGCTAGGTAAGCTGAGAGAAGGTAGCAGCGCTCACAGGAGTGCCGGTGCCTTCTCAAACAGCTGATCGGTGGAGGTCTTGGGTGTCGGACCCCCACTGATCAGATACAGATGACCTATCCTGAGGATATTTCATCAGTATATAAATCTCGAAAAACCCCTTTAATTCATGGGGGATTCAAATATTTTTTTTTTTAAGTGAGTCTGTCAGCAGTTGTGACTATGCTAAACTGCTGACAGCACTAGGTAGGGGCTGGAGAGAGCAAGGATAAACATATGTTTGCAGAGCTTTTATTAACAGGAGTAGTGTGAATATGAACGTTTATTCTGCCAGGTTCTGTTCCTGCAAGTGCACTGGAGGCGTAGCTTCACTATGAAGCGCTCTCTGCATTGGGCTGCTTCACAACTTCTTCCCTTTGCTCTGAGTAACTGCTGTAGGATCCAATCTGCGCAGAGGGGCTGTGAAGCAGCTCAGTGCAGAGAGCACTTCACAGTGAAGCTTCACCTTCAGTGCAGAACCTGGCAGAATAAAACTTAATATTCACACTATTTCTGATGAGAAAGCTCCTCAAAAAGTATGTCTGTGCTGTTCTCCCCAGTTCCTACCTAGTGCTGTCCGCAGTTTATGGTCATCTCTGAGTTTCAGAGCTCATTGAGCTTTGTGATGGTTTCAATAATAAACTAATTAACAATGGACATGAATCCCTTCCCCCTTCAACAAGAGGTTCTACAAGAGCTGAGATGTGTATTATAACGAACAAAGTACTGTTATATAGTTAGAATAGAATCACTACAGAACAGAGTCAAAAAATATGACCTATAAGAAAATGATCCATCCTGGACCCGGACTGTTTTCCCGCAGCTTTTCTACTCTAATGGTGTTAAAATTGTCACCCAATCCTGTCACAATCCTGTGTTACACTTCTCCACAACTTTCTCCCTGACCTGTCTGGTGTGTTCCTTGGTTTTCATTATGCTGTTTGATCACTAATGTTCACTAACAAACCTCTGAGGCCTTCACAGAACAGCTGTAGTTATACTGAGAATAAATTACACACAGGTGGACTCTATTTACTAATTAGGGGACTTCTGAAGGCAATTGGTCACATTGGATTTTATTTAGGGATATCAGAGTGAGAGCTGATTTTTTTTTTTTTATTAAAAAATTTTGAAAACCGTGTATCATTTTCATTTCACTTCACACATACTTGCTACTTTGTGTTGGTCTATCACATAAAATCCCAATAAAATACATTTAAGTTTAAGGTGTAACGTGAAAAATGTGGAAAAATTCAAAGGGTATGAATACTTTTTCAAGGCACTGTACCACCTAGCTAATTCTTGTAAAGACAAATACACCCTATTATGACAGCAGCATTTCATAACAGCTGTGGGATAATGCCCCGGACATACTTCAAAGGTTAGTTAGGAACGATCTGAGGAACACAAAGTGTTAAAGATGATGACATAGTGACAAAGATCTGTTGGATGTACTGGGGGAAAAAAAATTCTGATCCACCAAGACTGCACCTCACAACATACAGGACTTAGAGAGGACCTTTCACCGCTCCTGACATGCCTGTTTTAATAGCTTCATGCATTCCCCATGTAATAACAATTCTGGAACATCTATTCTTATGACTCTATGTTCTGCCATTTCTTTATTATTTCTACTAGAAGTTATGAATGAATTGCTAGCAGTCTGCAGTAAGGGTATAGAGGGGAGGTAACCAGTTGGGGGTGTGTACCTGCACAGACTGAAAATGGCAGCACTGATTGGATAGAGTGAGTCTGTGCAGGTACACACTCCCAACTGGTTACCTCCCCTCTGTACCCTTACTGCAGACTGCTAGCAATTCATTCATAACTTCTAGTAGAAATAATAAAGGAATGGAACAACATAGAGACATAAGAATAGATGTTCCAGAATTGTTATTACATGGGGAATGCATGAAGATATTAAAACAGGCATGTCAGGAGAGGGGACAGGTCCTCTTGAAAGGATTTTCTGCTAGCGTCTTGTGCCAGATACAACAGGACATTGTCAGAGTTCTTGTGGAGTCCATGCTTTGATGGGTCAGAGCTCTGTAGGGAGCAATCTACATAATTTTAGGCAGGTGTTTTCAGTGTTATGGCTCTCCATTGGAGCTCCAGTTCTTTCCAAGGTATATTAAGAAATAAATTAGAACAAATACAATAGGTTCCCTTTGAATAGCTCCAGTAGTTTGATATACGTGGTTAATTCTGCCCTGTGCTCGTCCTGTGGGTACCGCGCTGCGAATCGTGCTCTTCCAAGGAATTATAATGATTGTGCATCAGCAGATCCACAGTTGCTTGTATGGTCGCGCTCTCTGTTTGCTGACCTTTTGGACTTTTGTTCCTTTACTGTACTTCTATGCAGTCATTCAGCACTTTCCAGAATAAATATTTTGTTTAGTTACTGGATTGAGATATTTCTTTTACTTGATGGATTGTATTTGTTTTCAGGCACAAGATTCTTTACATGTTGTCAAAGAATCCGCCATTCACCAAGAACATGGAGTCTCCGCTGTGTAACGAAGCTCTTGTCGACCAGCTCTGGAAACTCATGAATTCAGGTAAATGCTGTAATCCATGATACTGGGGACCACAGTCCTAACCCTAAGGCAACAAGGAAATATTTAAAGAAAAACTCCCGCAAAAATTTTTATTCTCTGACCTGTTAGAAAGGTGCATGATATAATCTGTAGTGAATGTCATCTTCTTATCAGGGAATGTAATTGTGAGTAATAACCTCTCTTCTTATTGTAGCTGAGGTCATGTGACCAACTCCCTGACCTCTAACTGACCCAGGACAGGAAGCCAGTAACTGCTCTATTCATTCCTATGAGACTGAAAGTGAGGCTCCCATAGGAATACATAGAAAATTAGACTTCCTGTCCACACATAAGTCTCTGTGTGAGTTGGTGGGTCTAATTCCTAGTCACATGACACAGATAAGAAACTTCAGGATGATATAACTCAAAAATTCAGCTACTGGTAAGAAAATGACATTCACTACAGATTTCATCATGTACATTTCTAGCAGGACATGGAATAAATTTTTTGCGGGAGTTCTTCTTTAATATACACACAATACTTTAACCCACTTAAAGGGGTTGTCTGCTTTTCTCATATTGATGACTTATGCTCAGGATAGGTCATCAATATCAGATCGGTGGGAGTCTGACTCCCAGCACCCTCTCTGATCAGCTATTTGAAGAGACTGCAGCACTCGTATGAGCGCTGTCACTTTCTGATATACTTCTATTTTCTATATTGCTTCTTTCCCCATTTATACCTTCTTTTGGACCCTGCACGTCTCTAGGGGTTATGGCCACCACATGCACCTGCAGTGGCCGCTTTTGTGCACTAGGAGAGAAGTGTGCAGCCAGGAATCTTGGGAGCGTGGATACATAGAGGCCAGTGAATGCACATTCACTCCTGTCCCCGGCCACCTCTCTATGTATTCCTGTCTTAGCTCCCCTCCCCAGCCACCTCGTAGGTATTCATGTCTGCCATCTCGTTCTTCCTATAGAACAGCTTCAGGGCATGAGCTGCAGCCTTGAAGCTGTTCTGTACAGTTATGCCACTAGGATGAAGCCTGATCACTAATGAGCTTTCATTAGTGATGATCTGGCAGTGTAATACTGCCACCAATTACCAGATGAGCGAGCAAATACGAATTTTGTAATCACGATCTGCTGCTGGTAAATAACTAGACAGCATGGAAATGAGCAATGGCATTAGTGAGAGATCGCTGCATGTAATAGTAGTCGTCTCCTACGCTAGCGAGCAGGCGATTGCCAGGAAGGAACACTTCCTTAAGACAATCTCCTGCACAACCGGCTGGTGTAATACAGCCTTAAAGAGGTTGATTGGTCCCAAAATCAAAATTCTTTTTCTGTGCTCCTAATGCCCATCACCATGCATACATAGGCCTCCAATACCGGTTTTTCATGTCTGTGCTTTTCTTCCCCTTGTCTGGGCATCAGACTATCCTGGCAGATCTGTTTACTTTCCTAATTTCCTGTATTGTTGAATAGGTAACTTTACGGATAAAGCCTGGCTGTACTGCAGAGTGATGTGTCACAGGCTGGCCACGCCCCCACACTGCTCATTCTGCAGGAGCCACGCCCACTACACCTCCTGTGGCCATCTTACTACACCCACCCATGAATCCTGCTAGTCTATTTCTCACTCAGTGTCTTAATCATGTCACTGAGAGTCCACAGGCTCTTTCCTCACCATCTCCAGAGTGCAATAAACAGCTTGAATCAGCAAGTATATCCAATCACATGTGTATCTAATTATGTACGATACAGCCTGCTGAGCCTGATACACAGCCTGTTGAGTGGGATACTGTCTGCTGACCTGTGACCTCCACAGTGCCCCATAACCGTGACCTCCACAGTGCCCCATAACCGTGACCTCCGCAGTGCCCCATAACCGTGACCTCCGCAGTGCCCCATAACCGTGACCTCCGCAGTGCCCCATAACCGTGACCTCCGCAGTGCCCCATAACCGTGACCTCCGCAGTGCCCTCATAACCGTGACCTCCGCAGTGCCCTCATAACCGTGACCTCCGCAGTGCCCTCATGACCGTGACCTCCACAGTGCCCCATAACCGTGACCTCCACAGTGCCCTCATAACCGTGACCTCCACAGTGCCCTCATAACAGTAACATCTATAGTGCCCCTAGTGCCATCCACAGTGCCCCCATTGCCATCCACAGCATAGTGATCAGCCTCTGTGGCTGATCACTATGCTGTGACTCATACACAGCGCTTACATTGTGATGTACATGGGTCAGTACCGGCTTCACATAGAAGCCTGTACACTCAGAAGACAGCCGGTGGTCCCGGTACATGCGCAGTAGCATGCAGGCGTCGGGACCAGGGAAAGCTGGCAGGAGGCGGTGGCGTCAGTGATGATGTGCCGTCTCCTGCATTCAGAGAGGAAAAGACAACGACGGGGAAGAACTGGAAGTCATGGAATCTGTGGAGGAGCGGTCACATGACCGTGAACAGGATCCTGGTAATGCTGCTGCTGCTGCTGGGGGTGAGTATGTCTCTCCCATTCTTCCCTCTACAGGTTAGATTCGGGCCTTATTTTCTACGACAGGCCAGGGAACCCCTTTAAACAGTTTGGGAGCTTGCACAAATAGCCCCAGACTTGTAATATACAGATTGCAAGTGCCGGCTGTCATCGTGTGAAAGATGACTGTAGGAAATCTTCAGGTTTGACCTGAAAGCTTCCTAAAGCGCCTGGCAGAGTGATTGTATCTGTCTCCTGGTAACCTTATCAGAAGACAGACATCGCTTGCTGTGACCCACTGTTATCTCTGTGTCCAAATATATTGAGATAAACGTGTGCAGTGCAGAGCGAGCACGCAGAGGCAAGGGTCGGTGTCAGTCCGGAGGAGAAGCCCCACCCCGATTCAGCTCAGATACAGGCCCACTTAGCATCAGAAATGCCGGGAAGCCAGGTGGTGAGACAACCGAGTGAATTGGACTGGAAGCTGTAACCACACTGCTCCACCGCCACAATGTCCAAGGCGAGCAGGCAAGCATTAAAGAGGTCTCTTCAAACAGGGGGAGATGGCAAATTAAAAAAGTGGCAGCTGGTGGCCACTGTATTTAGATGCAGTGCATATGCCATACATTTGCCAGGGTTGTATGGTTTGGAGTGTCCTGAGAATAAGTCATCAATATGAGAAAACCAGATAAACCCCCTTAAAGGGGTTGTCCCACAAAAAATATTCTTCAGTTTTCAAACCAGCACCTGGATCTGAATACTTTAGTATTTGCATGTAATTAAAAATTTAGTACAGCTACTGAGTTATTCAGTAAAATGTATCTGTATAGTGCCACTTAATTTCTTATCTCTTTGTCCTGCTCACTGAGATGGCCGCACATGCTCAGTTTCATCCTTCAACTGCCTCCTGAGCTGTGATAGGCAGAGCATGGACACGCCCTCTGAGCTGTGATAGGGAGAGCCAAGACACGCCTCCTGAGCTGTGATAGGGAGAGCTGAGACACGCCTCCTGAGCTGTGATAGGGAGAGCATGGACACGCCCCCTGATCTCCAGCAGAAGAGACACTCCCCTTGAGCTGTCAGCTTGATATAAATCTAGCAGAGCAATGAATGTGGAGATCTCTGGATCCATGTGAGGTACAGGGCTGGTTCTAGCTTTGTTAGAAAGAGATTGTCATTTACTATATGATGTCTAATTTTCATTTTTTTTACATTATTCATGGGATAACCCCTTTAATACCACACATCTTTTTGGCCTTGAAGGGGTATTCTCATCTAGGTTATAACATCAATGTCAGATAGGTGCGGGTCCCACTTCTGAGAACCTCTCCTATCTCTCTGTAAGTGAAGAGAGACTAGCCGTGCATGTTCAGCCACCCTCCCTTTGCTGCAATGGGAATTTCAAAACCGCTGAGCCAGTGCTCGGTTATTTTGTAAACTTCCATAGTGGTGAACGGAAATCAGGTTGTGCATGCATACCGTGTTGTCCTTCATTTCGGGGACCGTGTTGTGCAGATAGCCGATCCCAGAACTGGGACCCATACCTCTCTGACATTGATGTCCCAGATGGATATATTCCTTTGAAGTGGTTTTCAGAGATTTTAAAAATTAACATTTTATCGTGAGTATAGGCCATCAATATCTGATCAGCAGGGGTGGTAGCCCTTCCACCTGCCAGTTGGCTGTTCTGCAGCTAGAAATATGCAACTGGTCCGACATTCCAGAGCTAAAGTCCAAGCAACAGAGGAGAAATCACTGTTAGAAATCGAGTCGGGAATAACCTGTTTTTACTTTCCCTTTCAGCTGCATTCACAGTATGCCGATTTCTATCTTACCTTGTCCTGAATGTATTGCCGTCATGTCTGGTATTGTCTGAAAGCCTGGAATGTCAGCTTTTAAACAATAACAGTTGCATGTTTCTAGCTGCTACCATTTAGGAGATATCACCATGTAAAGCAGCCCTCCCCCCTCCAGTTAGCTACTGTTCCCACTGTTGGAGCTGGACTGGGGCAAAACAGTTAGTGGTTAATGGGACCACCGACCAGCTCTGTAGTTCTGGCGCTGACTTCCAGTGCTGGTGGTACTGCAGAACAGCTGACAGGGATGTAGCATGTCTGTTCCCCTGCCGACCATCTAATATGTTTGAGGAGGCCTCCCAACTCTCCCCCAATAGTTTATCAGGGGACAGAAGGATCAGGCTGGTGGACTTCAGCTTGTCCAGTCCTTGAAGGTGTCTACCTCTAAAGTAAAGAAAAAAACATTACTCGCCTTTTGAATGTTCCTTTGTTCCAGCACCACGTCTTCCATTCCTGCTGTTTTGCATAATTTGCTTGCTCTTTATAGCAAGCGATGTTCCACTGTTGCGGCTCCCATCCCTGACAGACCAGAAGCGATGACGTTCTGTTCATGTGGCAGCAACAGCCAGTCACTGGATTAGCAGTCATGTGGGTAAGAATGGCGCGTCACCGCAGAAGCTAAGTGGTCACGTGCTGTTTTTGCATGCGTGACCACTGAGGCCAGTGATTGGCTGCTGCAGTCAACGTAAATAGAACGGAACGTCATCCTTTTTGGTCTGATGGGGACTGGGGCCACGGTGCTGGAGTGGCAGGACTTTGAAAGAGTGCGTTTTTGTTTTTGTTTTTGTTTTCTTCTTTTATTTGTTTTTTACCTGGAGCATTATGTCTGGAACTCTGAAGTATAATAAGTGCCATAAATATCAGTGCAAAATAAGTAGTGTGTTCACAGTGAATCCACCAGCAGAATAGTGAGTGCAGCTCTGGAGTATAATACAGGATGTAACTCAGGATCAGTACAGGATAAGTAATGTAATGTATGTACACAGTGACTGCACCAGCAGAATAGTGAGTGCAGCTCTGGAGTATAATACAGGATGTAACTCAGGATCAGTACAGGATAAGTAATGTATGTACACAGTGACTGCACCAGCAGAATAGTGAGTGCAGCTCTGGAGTATAATACAGGATGTAACTCAGGATCAGTACAGGATAAGTAATGTATGTACACAGTGACTGCACCAGCAGAATAGTGAGTGCAGCTCTGGAGTATAATACAGGATGTAACTCAGGATCAGTACAGGATAAGTAATGTATGTACACAGTGACTGCACCAGCAGAATAGTGAGTGCAGCTCTGGAGTATAAATACAGGATGTAACTCAGGATCAGTACAGGATAAGTAATGTATGTACACAGTGACTGCACCAGCAGAATAGTGAGTGCAGCTCTGGAGTATAATACAGGATGTAACTCAGGATCAGTACAGGATAAGTAATGTATGTACACAGTGACTGCACCAGCAGAATAGTGAGTGCAGCTCTGGAGTATAATACAGGATGTAACTCAGGATCAGTACAGGATAAGTAATAATGTATGTACACAGTGACTGCACCAGCAGAATAGTGAGTGCAGCTCTGGAGTATAATACAGGATGTAACTCAGGATCAGTACAGGATAAGTAATGTATGTACACAGTGACTGCACCAGCAGAATAGTGAGTGCAGCTCTGGAGTATAATACAGGATGTAACTCAGGATCAGTACAGGATAAGTAATGTATGTACACAGTGACTGCACCAGCAGACTCAGGATCAGTAAGGATAAGTAATGTAATGTATGTACACAGTGACTTCACCAGCAGAATAGTGAGTGCAGCTCTGAAGTATAATACAGGATGTAACTCAGGATCAGTACAGGATAAGTAATGTAATGTATGTACACAGTGACTTCACCAGCAGAATAGTTCGTGCAGCTCTGGAGTATAATACAGGATGTAACTTACCGTATGATCAGTACAGGATAAGTAATATATGTACACGGTGACTGCACCAGCAGAATAGTGAGTGCAGCTCTGCAGTATAATACAGGATGTAACTTATGATCAGTACAGGATAAGTAATATATGTACACGGTGACTCCTCCAGCAGAATAGTGAGTGCAGCTCTGGAGCGTTTTAATACACAGCGTAACTCAGGATCAGTATAAGATAATTGCAGATTTGATCTGTTGCCTACATTCCTACTTGCGCTGCTCCTCTCAGAGATCTCGCTCTCTATCTTTGTCTTCCTCCCTCTTTTCTTTGAAATTGGCTGTCAATAGAGGTTGTACATTTAAGACTATTGCACCAGTTTTTTATTACACTGAGCTGACCAGGACTCTGGTTTCCTCGCTCTCATTACTAGCAAAGCTGAGGCAAATTTAATCTTCACCCTGTGAAATGATCCAATGTAAACACTTGTTTCTGAGCCGTTCATTGAGGAAGAAAAAAATATTGGCCTGTGCATGTAACCACACTTTGCAGGTCCCCAGGGATACCACACACAGGCTGCCGGGTTAATTACCTATTGAGGCCCCCTTTAGGGAACTTGCTTGGTTTTCCTTCTCAGGTTTCCTTCAGATTGTGTGAAGGGGATATTTGAGCACCAGTCGCATCGCGAAAACTTAAATCTTGTTGAAAAGCACGTGGAAAGACGTGTATAAACTTCCTGTTTTAAAGAGTGAATTTGCCCAGTGTTTAAAATGGTTCACGTAACGTTCTGCATTGTATTAGTAAAAGGGGGGCATGGATTACAAGTCTCTGTCCTCCTAAAAAAGACTAAACTAAAGTCAGCAGTGTGGGACTACTTTGGATACCCACCAAATGCACGTGAGGATGGAAATCCAATTTGTAAGCAATGTGGTCGTAAAGTGGCAGCTAAAGGAGGGAATACCTCAAACCTGTTCTCCCATCTCCGAGAACACCACCCCACTGTGCAGCATAAAGTAGGTGGCCTTTATCATTTTAACCCCTTGGCGACATGATAGGAGTGGAGTGGACGTACCGGTACATGCTGGGCGCGAGGTAGTTCGCGCTACAGGGCGTACCGGTACGTCCTGCATGTAAACGCCCGCTGCAGCGGGGTTTACATGCTGCGATGGCGGCTGTTAAACACAGCCAGCCATCCACAGTAAAGGCCTCGGGGGGTGGGGGGGAGCCGTGCTCCCCCATAATGGCGATCGCTGTGATTGGCTAGTCTGTTTCAGACTAGCCAATCACAGGGTACGGGGGCTGGCTGTAAGCATCTGATCCCCCGCAGTTCTCAGATCCTGTAAAGGTTAATTCCAAAAGTGCCCCGGCCCGGGTGCCCCCAATCCCCCCCCCCTCCTCTCCTTCCCCAAACTGTATTTTTCATTTAACCCCCCCCCCCCTCTCTCAATTTCCAGGATGGCCAAGCGGTTGAAGCAGAGTGTCAGCATACAGCTGGACACTCTGCTTCAAACGACCGGCATCGCTGCTGGCAGCGATGTCGGCCGTTTAACCCCTTCCATGCCGCGGTCCATAAGGACACGGCATGGAAGGGTTAACAGGGAGGGCGCTCCCTCCCTCTCCCATCGAGCGCTGCAGCAGCGCTCCGATGGTGGGCCAATGAGAGGGAGAGAGGCTCCCTCCCATCGGGACGCTGCTCTGCTGTGGCAGCGTCCCGGATGGTTACCATGGCAACCGGACGCTTTCGTCCAGCTTGCCATGGTAGAGGTAAGCCTGTTCAAGCTCCAGCTAAAGGCAGGAGCTTGATCAGTCTTACAATTCAGAAAATACACTGCAGTACAGTAGTAATAGTTAATTGAACAAAAAAAACTTTGCTTGTATTCTTCTTTAAGAATTAGTGTATCTTTTAATAATATATGTAACAAACTGTGATACCATGATAACCGTAATACCGCGGTATTTACTGAGAAGGTTATCATACCGTGAAAATTTCATACCGTTGCAACCCTACTGCATACATACATTACATTGCTTATTCTGTACTGATCAGGAGTTACATGCACAGGTCAATATTGTACTCCAGAGCTGTACTCACTATTCTGCTGGTGCAGTCACTGTGTACATACATTACTTATCCTGTACTGATCCTGAGTTACATCCTGTATTATAATCCAGAGCTGCACTCACTATTCTGCTTGTGGAGTCACTGTGTACATACATTACATTACTGATCCTGAGTTACATCCTGTATTATACTCCAGAGCTGCACTCACTATTCTGCTGGTGGAGTCACTGTGTACAGACATTACATTACTTATTCTGTACTAAACTCCAGAGCTACATTCACAGTTCTCGGCATTCCATGGAAAAGGGAGATTACAATAGAGAAATCCTTCCGACAATTAGTGGAAAAAAACTTTTTGTTTGTGATAGACTGCACATTTCAGTCTGAACAACTCGGATCCCAGTTTTGTCTACACCCTGGTTGGAAGTGTTCCTCCACTCAAGGCAGCGTGTCTTGTCTTTTAAGGTTCATGGGACTTTGTTCAAATACTCAATTTACCGTCAGAAAGACTGGGGCATACAGCAGCCTTTCTGACTGAACTATCCCTCTTACACTGGTGTTGTACACTGGCTCTGCCTCCTAGGCTTCTGTAGACAGTACACTGGCTCTGCCTCCTAGGCTTCTGTAGACAGTACACTGGCTCTGCCTCCTAGGCTTCTGTAGACAGTACACTGGCTCTGCCTCCTAGGCTCTTGTAGACTGTACACTGGCTCTGCCTCCTAGGCTTCTGTAGACAGTACACTGGCTCTGCCTCCTAGGCTCTTGTAGACTGTACACTGGCTCTGCCTCCTAGGCTTCTGTAGACAGTACACTGGCTCTGCCTCCTAGGCTTCTGTAGACAGTACACTGGCTCTGCCTCCTAGGCTCTTGTAGACTGTACACTGGCTCTGCCTCCTAGGCTCTTGTAGACTGTACACTGGCTCTGCCTCCTAGGCTTCTGTAGACAGTACACTGGCTCTGCCTCCTAGGCTTCTGTAGACAGTACACTGGCTCTGCCTCCTAGGTTTCTGTAGACAGTACACTGGCTCTGCCCTCCTAGGCTTTCTGTAGACAGTACACTGGCTCTGCCTCCTAGGCTCCTGTAGACAGTACACTGGCTCTGCCTCCTAGGTTTCTGTAGACAGTACACTGGCTCTGCCTCCTAGGTTCTGTAGACAGTACACTGGCTCTGCCTCCTAGGCTTCTGTAGACGGTAACTGGCTCTGCTCCTAGGCTTCTGTAGACGGTATACTGGCTCTGCCTCCTAGGCTTCTGTAGACGGTATACTGGCTCTGCCTCCTAGGCTTCTGTAGACGGTACACTGGCTCTGCCTCCTAGGCTTCTGTAGACGGTACACTGGCTCTGCCTCCTAGGCTTCTGTAGACGGTACACTGGCTCTGCCTCCAAGGCTCCTGTAGACGGTACACTGGCTCTGCCTCCTAGGCCCCTGTAGACTGTACACTGGCTCTGCCTCCTGTAGATAGTACACTGGCTCTGCGTCCTAGGCTCCTGTAGATAGTACACTGGCTCTAAAACCTAGACTCCTGTAGACAGTACACTGGCTCTAAAACCTAGACTCCTGTAGACAGTACACTGGCTCTAAAACCTAGACTCCTGTAGACAGTACACTGGCTCTAAAACCTAGACTCCTGTAGACAGTACACTGGCTCTCCCTCCTAGGCTTCTGTAGACGGTACACTGGCTCTGCCTCCTAGGCCCCTGTAGACAGTACACTGGCTCTCCCTCCTAGGCTTCTGTAGACGGTACACTGGCTCTGCCTCCTAGGCCCCTGTAGACAGTACACTGGCTCTGCCTCCTAGGCTTCTGTAGACGGTACACTGGCTCTGCGTCCTAGGCTCCTGTAGACTGTACACTGGCTCTGCCTCCTAGGCTCCTGTAGATTGTACACTAGCTCTGCCTCCTAGACTCCTGTATACAGTACACTGGCTTTGACTCCTGTATACAGTACACTGGCTTTGACTCCTGTATACAGTACACTGGCTCTGCCTCCTGTAGATAGTACACTGGCTCTGCCTCCTGTAGATAGTACACTGGCTCTGCATCCTAGGCTCCTGTAGACAGTACACTGGCTCTAAAACCTAGACTCCTGTAGACAGGACACTGGCTTTGCCTCCTAGGCTCCTGTAGACAGTACACTGGCTCTAAAACCTAAACTCCTGTAGACAGTACACTGGCTCTAAAACCTAGACTCCTGTAGACAGTACACTGGGTGGCTCCTGTAGACAGTACACTGGCTCTAAAACCTAGACTCCTGTAGACAGTACACTGGGTCTGGCTCCTGTAGACAGTACACTGGCTCTGGCTCCTGTCGACAGTACACTGGGTCTGGCTCCTGTAGACAGTACACTGGCTCTGGCTCCTGTCGACAGTACACTGGCTCTGGCTTCCTGTCGACAGTACACTGGCTCTGGCTCCTGTCGACAGTACACTGGCTCTGGCTCCTGTCGACAGTACACTGGCTCTGGCTCCTGTCGACAGTACACTGGCTCTGGCTCCTGTCGACAGTACACTGGCTCTGGCTCCTGTCGACAGTACACTGGCTCTGGCTCCTGTCGACAGTACACTGGCTCTGCCTCCTAGGCTCCTGTAGACAGTACACTGGCTCTGCCTCCTAGGCTCCTGTAGACAGTACACTGGCTCTGCCTCCTAGGCTCCTGTAGACAGTACACTGGCTCTGCCTCCTGTAGATCGTACACTGGCTCTGCCTCCTAGGCTCCTGTAGACAGTACACTGGCTCTGACTGGCTCTGCCTCCTAGGCTCCTGTAGACTGTACACTGGCTCTGCCTCCTGTAGACTGTACACTGGCTCTGCCTCCTAGGCTCTTGTAGACTGTACACTGGCTCTGCCTCCTAGGCTCTTGTAGACTGTACACTGGCTCTGCCTCCTAGGCTCCTGTAGACTGTACACTGGCTCTGGCCTCCTGTCGACAGTACACTGGCTCTGCCTCTAGACTCCTGTCGACAGTACACTGGCTCTGCCTCTAGGCTCCTGTAGACAGTACACTGGCTCTGCCTCCTAGGCTCCTGTAGACAGTACACTGGCTCTGCTCCAGACTCCTAGACAGTACACTGGCTCTGCCTCCTGTAGACAGTACACTGGCTCTGCCTCCTAGGCTCCTGTAGACAGTACACTGTACACTGGCTCTGCCTCCTAGGCTCCTGTAGACAGTACACTGCTCTGCCTCCTAGGCTCCTGTAGACTGTACACTGGCTCTGCCTCCTAGGCTCTTGTAGACTGTACACTGGCTCTGCCTCCTAGGCTCTTGTAGACTGTACACTGGCTCTGCCTCCTAGGCTCTTGTAGACTGTACACTGGCTCTGCCTCCTAGGCTCCTGTAGACTGTACACTGCTCTGCCTCCTGTAGACTGTACACTGGCTCTGCCTCCTAGGCTCTTGTAGACTGTACACTGGCTTTGCCTCCTAGGCTCCTGTAGACAGTACACTGGCCTCTATAACCAAGACTCCTGTAGACAGTACACTGGCTCTGCCTCCTAGGCTCTTGTAGACAGTACACTGGCTCTGCCTCCTGTAGACAGTACACTGGCTCTGCCTTCCTAGGCTGCCTGTAGACAGTACACTGGCTCTGCCTCCTAGGCTGCTGTAGACAGTACACTGGCTCTGCCTCCTAGGCTCTTGTAGACTGTTACACTGGCTCTGCCTCTAGGCTCTGTAGACTGTACACTGGCTCTGCCTCCTAGGCTCCTGTAGACTGTACACTGGCTCTGCCTCCTGTAGACTGTACACTGGCTCTGCCTCCTAGGCTCCTGTAGACAGTACACTGGCTCTAAAACCTAGACTCCTGTAGACAGTACACTGGCTCTGCCTCCTAGGCTCTTGTAGACAGTACACTGGCTCTGCCTCCTGTAGACAGTACACTGGCTCTGCCTCCTAGGCTCCTGTAGACAGTACACTGGCTCTGCCTCTTAGGCTCCTGTAGACTGTACCCTGTCTCTGCCTCCTGTAGACTGTACCCTGTCTCTGCCTCCTAGGCTCTTGTAGATTGTACACTGGCTTTGCCTCCTGTAGATAGTACACTTGCTCTACAATCTAGGCACCATAGACTGTATGCTAGCTCTTCCTCTTGGGCCCCATGTGGGATCTGTATTTCCAGGACAGCGCAGGTCTGCTAATCTATAGTGTATTTTTCCGGACTGAATACATTTGTATGAAACTGGCCTAAGAGGTTGTGTCTGCCTTGGACGATCTCTTTTCTGGTTAAAAGGTCACTGTCTATGATAGTCCTGCTGCTGTCCAGCTGTAATTAATGGGGAAACTGGCAACAGGGCTTAGATTTTTTCCCTGCAGCGCCACCACAGGCGGAATAAAGCATTACACAGTTCCAGTTGAAATGTCATATAGGTACAGAGATGCCCTTTGTAGAAGTTCTCCACTGTTGCCAATAGAAGAGGGTCCACCATCTACTTACTAAGCTAGTCATAAACTTTACCGTGCTCACTGTCCTATATCCCTAATAGGTCTGTCACTGCCCCGACCACCCAGTCTACAGGCTGCTATACGCATCTATAAAGCTCCATAAACATACATTATTTCCTATAGGCTACCAACACGACCCAGAGATCTGACTAATGTAGGATCCATATTGTAAAGACTGAATCTGTGCTATGTTCATAGAAAATTGTTAATTTCTTAAGTACACCTAAAAATGTACATTTTATATAAGAAAAAAAATCTCATTATTTGCTGTAAGCAGTTCAATACGCAGGCAAGATATTGAACAGTGAGGACTTTGTAAGAACTCTTACCCATAAATCTTGGCGGCGTGTCCGCTTTGGACAAGTATATTATTGTGCACGTCTGCGCTCTGGGTTTCTTTATTGTTATTATATTTTCCAATCGGTTCTTTGCTCCCCGGGAGGTGGAGTAAATTGAGAGAGAGCGCTTGCCAGCTGTACCAGCTGCCAGATGTTAAAACACTGCCTCGGATTATTGCTTTACATCCCTGACTTCTCAAGTCCCCCCTGTAAAGCACAGAATACGTTTTTGTTTACCCAGCCTGCTTCCGGGATAAAAGTACGGCAAGTCTAGCTCATGTTCCCTGGGTAATACTCGAAAGCCGGTGATATTGTACATATGGATTAGCATATAATAGGGTATATGTGTGTGGAACAAAAAAGAAAAGAAGCAGCACTCAAAGATTGTGGGTGAAAAATCCCTCGTTGGACCAGAGACCTAGGTCTTTTTGGATATAGTAGTAGAAAAGAAAGCAGCACTCCGAAAATCTGTGCAAAATGCAAGTGGTTTATTCACCCATAAGACAGCAACGTTTCAACCACTCACTGCAGTCTTTGTCAAGCTGTGCTGTATATACAGTGCCTTGCGAAAGTATTCGGCCCCCTGGAACTTTACAACCTTTTGCCACATTTCAGGCTTCAAACAAAAAGATATAACATTTTACATTTTTGGTGAAGAATCAACAAGTGGGTCACAATTGTGAAGTGGAACGAAATTTATTGGATCATTTAAACTTTTTTTGTAATAATAAAACTGAAAAGTGGGGCGTGCAAAATTATTTCGGCCCATTTACTTTCAGTTCAGAAAACTCACTCCAGAAGTTCATTGAGGATCTCTGAATGATCCAATGTTGTCCTAAATGACTGATGAAGAGAAATAGAATCCACCTGTGTGTAATCAAGTCTCCGTATAAATGCACCTGCTCTGTGATAGTCTCAGGGTTCTGCATCATGAAGACCAAGGAACACACCAGGCAGGTCCCTGATACTGTTGTGGAGAAGTTTAAAGCCGGATTTGGATACCAAAAGATTTTCCAAGCTTTAAACATCCCAAGGAGCACTGTGCAAGCGATCATATTGAAATGGAAGGAGTATCAGACCACTGCAAATCTACCAAGACCCGGCCGACCCTCTAAACTTTCATCTCAAACAAGGAGAAGACTGATCAGGGATGCAGCCAAGAGGCCCATGATCACTCTGGATGAACTGTAGAGATCTACAGCTGAGGTGGGAGAGTCTGTCCATAGGACAACAATCAGTCCAACACTTCACAAATCTGCCCTTTATGGAAGAGTGGCAAGAAGAAAGCCATTTCTCACAGATATCCATAAAAAGTCTCGTTTACAGTTTGCCACAAGCCACCTGGGAGACACCAAACATGTGGAAGAAGGGGCTCTGCTCAGATGAAACCAAAATCCAACTTTTTGGAAACAATGCAAAACTATATGTTTGGCGTAAAAGCAACACAGCTCATCCCCCTGAACACACCATGCCCACTGTCAGACATGGTGGTGGCAGCATCATGGTTTGGGCCTGCTTTTCATCAGCAGGGACAGGGAAGATGGTTAAAATTGATGGGAAGATGGATGGAGCCAAATACAGGACCATTCTGGATGAAAACCTGTTGGAGTCTGCAAAAGACCTGAGACTAGGACGGAGATTTATCTTCCAACAAGACAATGATCCCAAACATAAAGCAAAATCTACAATGGAATGGTTCAAAAATAAAGGTATCCAGGTCTTAGAATGGCCAAGTCACAGTCCAGACCTGAATCCAATTGAGAATATGTGGAAAGAGCTGAAAACTGCTGTTCACAAACGCTCTCCATCCAACCTCAAAGAGCTCCAGCTGTTTTGCAAGGAAGAATGGGCAAGAATTTCAGTCTCTAGATGTGCAAAACTGATAGAGACATACCCCAAGAGACCGCAGCTGTAATCGCAGCAAAAGGTGGTGCAACAAAGTATTAATGTAAGGGGGCCGAATAATTTTGCACGCCCCACTTTTCAGTTTCATTATTACAAAAAATGTTTAAATGATCCAATAAATTTCGTTCCACTTCACAATTGTGACCCACTTGTGTTGATTCTTCACCAAAAATGTAAAATGTTATATCTTTTTGTTTGAAGCCTGAAATGTGGCAAAAGGTTGAAAAGTTCCAGGGGGCCGAATACTTTCACAAGGCACTGTACGTACACACGCACTTCTGGTTTCGCGGGTGCAAATAACTGAAGTGTGACCTCAGCCTAAGAAACTTTGTAATAAATCTTATTAGAGAAAAATGCCTCTTTGTCCACCTGTGCAGCCTGGTTTGGTTTTTGTTAAGATTTACATTTTAAAAAATGAAAGGAAAAAAAGAAATACATTTTGTCTCACTCTTAATCTATAACTTTTAAATTTTTCACCGATGGAGCAGTGTGAGGGTTTGTTTTTTCCAGCGAGAACTTTAGTTTTTATTTGTACCATTTTTGAGTACATACAATTTCTTGACCATTTTTTCTTCCATTTTCTCGGAAGGTGAGGTCACAAAAAATTGGTAATTCTGGTATTGGAATTTAGTTATTTTTTTTGTATGGCGCTCATGTTTTCTGTTTTCTGATACTGTAATATTTAGACACTTTGAATGTTTTTTAATGACAAATTAAATTTTTTTATATCTTTTTTTTTTATTATGTACGTTATTTTAGCTCCCTTAGTGCATTTGATCTCATGCACCTTACGCTGCAGTACTTTCTGTATTGTGTAGTGAGCTGTAATGTTACTGTTCTCCAGGGTGTGGTAGAAGTACTAATAAAGCTGGCTCTCTTTGGCTCCTGGCAGCCATGATAATGGCTCGGTACCCTGAGCTTGTGCAGCTTCTGAGTCCTGTCCATGCGCCATGCACTCCCTTGTGACCTATGACATAAGATTGCATCACTGGGTGTTGATGTAGATGTACTATATGTCAGCCATTCAAGTAAATGTTTTTGCGCCGCTGCACGGGGGAAAAAAAATTAACATGGCTATATCCTCTTCATGTGCAGTATTTGTTGTGGTCACAGAGGTCAGACCCCATCCGGATTAAAAAATAAATAAATAAAAAACAGTGTATCCTTCTTATATGTACTTTGAGATGGGCAAGACCCCTTAAATAACGGACTATTGCATCTTTACAGGAACCTCCCACGATTGGCGTCTTCGATGCGGAGCCGTAGACCTTTACCACATATTGTTTGGCCTCAGCAGACCTTCGTGCTTGCCATTGCCAGAACTTGGATTAGTCCTTAATCTGAAGGAGAAAAAAGCCGTTCTGAACCCGACCATCATTCCAGAGCCGGTCACCGCTAGCCTGGACCCTTTGCCAAATGCCAACATGCACGGGCAAGTCGCTGGATTTCAGAACAGCGTAAGATTAACAAAATCTTTCTAATGTCTTGCATACCCCTCACATAATGTTATGTTCTTAGCTGTGAATTAATCCATGAAATTGGCAGTATTATGCAAGAAATCACTGACACCGCTGAGAAGCTTTCATCCAAATCCGCTTTTTCATTTGACTTTTGTACGTTTTCAGCTATGAAAGCAGCCAGGTTCCTGAGCCTGGGACATGAGTTGTGGTCAGTAATAGCTAGTAACAGATGTGCAAGTATCACCCTGTGCGATTATTAATACCATGGGCATCCATCTCCATGATACACCTTAAAGGGGTCCTTTCACTTCAGCAAATGGCATTTATCATGTAGAGAATGTTAATAGAAGGCACTTACTAATGTATTGTGATTCTCCATATTGCTTCCTCTGCTGGCTGGATTTATTTTTCCATCACATTCTACACTGCTTGTTTCCATGGTTACAGACCACTCTGCAATCCAGCAGTGGTGGTCGTCGGGCAGGGCTGAAAAGGCTCCTATCCATGGTAGACCAGCAGCCCATGAAATACCTAACTCCCAGCTGCACTGCAACCAATCAGCATCCCACGAGACGTGAGGCTGGCGATGGGCCCGTAGAGGAGGCTACCTCTGTAAAAGCAGTTAGGTGCCACGGTAGCTATTGAATCCAGCACCTAAGGGGTTACACTGGTGGGAATCAGAATTTAAAAATTAATGTCAGTATTGATGTTTCTTTCCAACTTTTCACCTCCCAAATTAAAAAAAAAGGAGTAAAACTATAAAATACGACATCCAACAAAAAAGCAAGCCCTTATGCAGCAATGTCAGTGAAAAAATGAAAGCATTATGGTTCTCAAAATGCAGGGTTGCAAGGAAATAGCAGTGTCCTTAAAGGGTTTCTGTCACCAGTTTTTTCCGGTATGAATCAGGCTGACATTATAGATGTGCTAATGTCACCTGATTCCAAATATATATCTGTTTTATTTACTGGTGCCCCCATTTTTATATAAAATGAACTTTTATTTTATGCTAATAAGGCCTCTAGGTGCAAGGGGCGTTACCCCTGCTCCTAGAGGCTCTGTTGATGGACAGGACCAGGCAGAGAAGAAACACTCCATTCACCATAGCTTGCAAGGACCTTCAATGATCTCATGACCATGTGATCAGTCACATGGTTAGGATCACAAAAACAGCCTCCTCCTAAACCATGTGACTGATTGGTCATGACATCATTGAAGGTCCTTGCAAGCTATGGTGAATGGAGTGTTTCTTCTCTGCCTGGGCCTGTCAATCAACAGAGCCTCTAAGAGCAGGGGTAATGCCCCTTGCACCTAGAGGCCTTATTAGCATAAAATAAAAGTTCATTTTATATAAAAATGGGGGCACCAGTAAATAAAACAGATATATATTTGGAATCAGGTGACATTAGCACATCTCTAATGTCAGCCTGATTCATACCGAAAAAACTGGTGACAGAAACCCATTAAGGGTTTATATAGGGGACGTACACTCACCGGCCACTTTATTAGGTACACCTGTCCAACTACTCGTTAACACTTAATTTCTAATCAGCCAATCACATGGCGGCAACTCAGTGCATTTAGGCATGTAGACATGGTCAAGACAATCTCCTGCAGTTCAAACCGAGCATCAGTATGGGGAAGAAAGGTGATTTGAGTGCCTTTGAACGTGGCATGGTTGTTGGTGCCAGAAGGGCTGGTCTGAGTATTTCAGAAACTGCTGATCTACTGGGATTTTCACGCACAACCATCTCTAGGGTTTACAGAGAATGGTCCGAAAAAGAAAAAACATCCAGTGAGCGGCAGTTCTGTGGGCGGAAATGCCTTGTTGATGCCAGAGGTCAGAGGAGAATGGGCAGACTGGTTCGAGCTGATAGAAAGGCAACAGTGACTCAAATTGCCACCCGTTACAACCAAGGTAGGCAGAAGAGCATCTCTGAACGCACAGTACGTCGAACTTTGAGGCAGATGGGCTACAGCAGCAGAAGACCACACCAGGTGCCACTACTTTCAGCTAAGAACAGGAAACTGAGGCTACAATTTGCACAAGCTCATCGAAATTGGACAGTAGAAGATTGGAAAAACGTTGCCTGGTCTGATGAGTCTCGATTTCTGCTGCGACATTCGGATGGTAGGGTCAGAATTTGGCGTCAACAACATGAAAGCATGGATCCATCCTGCCTTGTATCAACAGTTCAAGCTGGTGGTGGTGGTGTCATGGTGTGGGGAATATTTTCTTGGCACTCTTTGGGCCCCTTGGTACCAATTGAGCATCGTTGCAACGCCACAGCCTACCTGAGTATTGTTGCTGACCATGTCCATCCCTTTATGACCACAATGTACCCAACATCTGATGGCTACTTTCAGCAGGATAATGCGCCATGTCATAAAGCTGGAATCATCTCAGACTGGTTTCTTGAACATGACAATGAGTTCACTGTACTCAAATGGCCTCCACAGTCACCAGATCTCAATCCAATAGAGCATCTTTGGGATGTGGTGGAACGGGAGATTCGCATCATGGATGTGTAGCCGACAAATCTGCGGCAACTGTGTGATGCCATTATGTCAATATGGACCAAAATCTCTGAGGAATGCTTCCAGCACCTTGTTGAATCTATGCCACGAAGAATTGAGGCAGTTCTGAAGGCAAAAGGGGGTCCAACCCGTTACTAGCATGGTGTACCTAATAAAGTGGCCGGTGAGTGTATACACCCCATTACTATAAGTAATCCTATTTGAGGTTTTCTTAAAATATTCTTCATTTTTCTGTAGTATGCAGATTATGTGGCAGCACGGTGGCACAATGTTTAGCGCTGGTGTCCTAGGTTCAAATCCGACCAAGAACAACATCTATATGGAGTTTTTATGTTCTTTCCGGGTTTTCTCCGGGTTCTCCAGTTTCCTCCAAGACATACTGATAGGGAACTTAGATTGTGAGCCCCGTTGGGGACGGTGAGTAATGAAAATGTCTGTAAAGTGAGTAAAATAAATTCCCGTCATATACAGGTTTACATTAGCACAGATTCTCATGCACTCCTATGTCTGCCATGCCTCTTTTGACCAGCCCCAGTCTCATATCAGCCCCCATGCCCCTTTTGTTTAGCCCCCATGCTTCAGATGATGCCCCCAGCCTCAGATGACATTAAATAAACCACTTACCTCTCCTGCTCCTGGACGTCTGCTGCTGCCGACTGTGCTGTGAAATGGTGCGCACAGTGTGAGGTCATAGAGCGCCCTCACACTGTGCGCAGCCCTGCACAGCCGACAGCCGAGCGGAGGACCAGGAAGCGGTGAGTACAGAGCCTTCACTACTCCAGTGCTAATGCGTCTTATGGGGCGAAAAATACGGTAATAAGTGTGGTGTTATGTATAGGGGTACACTGTGAACATTGTTGTCTTATCAGTTATGCCACCTGTAATTATCAGACCAATGGGACCGCCACAAAAACCTTGAACAAAGGGACCATGGCATAGCAAATGCCACGCAAAAGTTGAAGCAACACAAAACTAGATCAGTATTGAAAAGGCCACATCTGGCACTGAGCATTACAGAACCAGTCCCCATTAATCTAAGGATCAGTAGTTGTCTCTGCAGTGAAACTCCCATCAATCAGACATAAATCACATGTTCTTGTTATTACACTTTTTTTTTTTTAATAGGATGAAGCCTCCAAAGAGTCTGTGTCTATTGCAGTGTCCCATCTGCTAGGAATGAAAAGGAAAGCAGAAATGCCTCTCGACTTTGGACTGGAACCTGGGCAGGTACTGCACAAGGATGAGGACAGCAGTAAAGCCAGACTGAAACTGAGAGTAAGGAAATGTAGATTCAGCTTCCAATGTCAAGGGAGGTCAGCATGGTAGACATGGAGTTTTATACGTACTTTTTTTTATTTTTATTTTTTTGGAAACTGTCTCTTGGACCCAAAAGGTATTGCCACCGCTATATATGACCAGGGTTCAAGCAAGGGGTTTTCTGCTACGAGCCAAGAGTACCCCAAGCACTGCATATTTTTTTCATTTTGTTCATGTCAGCACTTTCCTTTCCCTGTTCTTGGCATCACTGCGTCCTGGCAGGATATTTACATGCAGAACTTCCTGTTTTCGTCAGCTTCCTGTTTGATTTGCTAACCAATCCAGCTTGCTTTGCTCTGTAATGTTTCTTAGGGCTTGATGCTCTTGCCACCCTGTTCCATCTTCATAGTCATGGTCTCTACACCTCCATTAGGCAGAGCAAGCCCTGTGAAACATCACAGAACAAAGCACTCTGGCTTTGTTTAGCAAACCCAGAAGGAAGCTGATGAAAACAGGAAGTTCTGCATGTTCACATCCTGCCAGGATACAGCAATGCTGGTAACACAGGAAGGAAATTGCTGACATGAAAGACAGGTATATGGGACAAATGTGCAGTGTTTGGGGAAACTCTGGAAAGATGTAAAAAAAATGTAGTTATGGGACTGGAGAAAACTTTTTAGCACAAACAAGTGGTTCCCCAAAGTGAGTTCCACAGAATCTCAGGGATCTGTGAAAGTTTCCTTGGTCTGTTTGTGCTTTATTTGCAATGTGCAATCGTGCTATGTTCACAGTACAAACATTACTTTGAGAGTCTTAGGGTACGAGTACAAAACATGCATCTTGGAGGCGCCTGTATCATGTGCAAGTATTGCAGGGCAGCCATAAGAATGAATGGGGTTGCAGTCCGACTCGCACGTTTGCTGCGACACGCACATCGTAAAAAAGTTGATACTGCTGCGAGTCATGGTTTGACCACATTCATTCCTAAGGATGCGCTGCTACACTGAGATATGTGGGTGCACTAAACGCATTAAACTGCCGAGGACTTGTAATAGTGGCTGATGCTGAATGATAAATCTGGCGCATTATTAGACTGTCTAATCTAAGTTTGTGTCGCCTATAAGTTGGCATAGTTTTACTCCAAAAATAGGAATGGGTACGTTGCGTAGGAAATGTGGCATATGAATTAATATAGTGTGGGTTTGGCAACTAAATTCATTGTGGGGTCATATGAAGAAGTCATTCATGATTTTTGGTTCATTGTTCGTTAGTATAAGTGACCCCTCAGCTGGCCCTGGTGGTCCAAAGACACTGGCATGACCACTGACCACTGCAGTCTAGTGACTTGTCATCTGTATAGAGAACGGGTTATAGTTCTGCAGTGGGTCTGTGGCTGCTTTGGGATTGCCCGTCCTGAAGATGATTGGGAAGCACTTATCTAGAAAAACCAAAGGAAAATTTAAAGAAGAACTCCCACAAAAATTGTTATTCTCTGACCTGTTAGAAAGATGCATGATGTAATCTGTAGTTTATGTAATCTTCTTATCAGAGACTGTATTTGCGAGTTATCCACTCTCTTCTTATTGTAGCTGTGTCATGTGACCAACTCCCTGACCTCCAACTGACCCAGGACAGGAAGCCAGTAACTGCTCTATTCATTCCTATGAGACTGAAAGTGAGGCTCCCATAGGAATGCATAGAAAATTAGACTTCCTGTCCACACATAAGATGCTGTGTTATCTGGTGAGGCTGATTGCTGGTCACATGACACAGATGAGAAAGATCAGGGAGATATAACTCACAAATACAGCCTTTGGTAAGAAAATGACATTCACTACAGATTACATCATGTACATTTCTAGCAGGACATGGAATAACATTTTTTGCGGGAGATCTTCTTTAATACAGTAGTGCCAAGAGACATCTCTGACCTCTTCTTCTTATTGTTTTTACTTGCAACCAAAAATAAATCTCCATCCAATACATGTACACAGTTGAAATCGCGTTACACTTGGATTTAAAGGGGTTGTCTCATCATGGACAATGGGGGCATATCTCTAGGATATGCCCCCATTGTCTTATAGGCCACCGCTGGGAGCCGCACCTATATCCAGAACGGAGCCTAGCAAGGTGGTGGCTTGAGGACTCCGGTCCGGCCACCACCAAGCCAGCTCCCCATAGAAATGAATGGGAGCGTACTGCGCATGCGTGGCCACCGCTCCCATTCATTTCTATGGAGCAAACGGAAATAGCCGAGCCAGCGCTCGGCTATTTTCTCCGGCCCCATAGAAAATTAATGGAGGACGGATGCGCAATGCGCCCTCCTTCACTTTCGGGGCTCCGTTCTGGATATAGGTGCGGGTCCCAGCGGTGGCCCCTCAATTGTTCAAGATGACACAAACCCTTTAAGGCTACTTTCACACTAAGCGTTTTTGCTGGATCCGCCAGGGGTCAGCAAAAACACCTCCATTACTGATAATACAACCGTCTGCATCCGTTCTGAACAGATCCGGTTGTATCATCTTTATCATAGCCAAGACGCATCCGTCATGAACTCCACTGAAAGTCAATGGGGGACGGATCCATTTTCTATTGTGTCAGAGAAAACGTATCCGTCCCCATTGACTTGCATGACGGATCTGTCTTGCTTCGCATCCCTTGACGGAAAGAAAACCACAGCATGCTGCGGTCTGGTCCCCGGTATGAGAACGGAACCGAATACGTTTCGGAGCCTCCGTTCTGCTCAGTTACGTTTTGTCCCTAATGATAATGAATGGGGTCAAAACGGAAGTGTTTTTTTTTTTTTTTTTCTGGCATTGAGACCCTACGACGGATCTGAATACCAGAAAATAGAAACGCGAGTGTGAAAGTAGTCTAAGAAAATCGTAATGAAAACAGCAGCAGGAGAGGAGTGAGTTGTTCTTGTGGAGGGCAGTGACCTCACCTCTAAAGGACTGCACTGTATGTTCATGGACAGCGTCAGTAAGTGGAAGGGAATACACTTTCCATGGAATCATTTATTAATAATTATTTTTTTCCCTCAGTTCCCAAATGTACAAGAAGAAGAAGAAATTGACATGGACACTGTGCATGACAGCCAAGCATTCATCTATCATCATTTAAACATGTTGGAAAGACCGTCAACGCCAGGTATTTTTCATGGATTTTTTTAAATTGCCTTACTTACGAATATTTTCTTACTTAAACCATGTGTCTGCCTTTTGGACATAATTTTACAGGTTACGTATACTAAATCTACATAGTGGGCTGAGCAAATAAATTACTTATTTTGCTTATTTTGAGCTGTAATGTACCAACCTTCTGTGCTGGGTCAGTGTCTGCAGACATCTGTGGAGCTAAATATGCAATGTGCTCAGCTTTGGAAGAACTTAAAGGGGAATTCCGGTTAGGATAGGGGATAATTATTAGATTTGTTGGGACCCCCACGATCTTGAGAACATGGGCCCCATGAATCCCCCTGACATGGACGGAGCAGCCTTTCGGACTGCTAGCTGCGTACATTCTGGCAAGGTGACGTACACTCTGAGCAGCTGCTCCGTCCATTTCAGGGGAGGCTCCATTCTTGTGATCGGTGGGGGTTCCAGCGGTAGGACCCCCACCGATCTAATAGTTATAGTCCACAGGATAGGGATAACTTTTTTCTAACCAGAATACCCCTTTAATTGGTACAGAAGGCGGTAAAATCCCTGTGAAGCTATAGTGACCTCTGTTTACCTCTCCATGGCCATGTTAGGTAAATGCTGTCCTATAAGGCCCCTTTCACACGAGCGAGTTTTCCACGCGGGTGCGATGCATGACGTGAACACATAGCACCTGCACCGAATCCTGACCCATTCATTTCAATGGGTCTGTGTACATGAGCGTTTTTTTTTCACGCATCAGTTCTGCGTTGCGTGAAAAACGCAGCATGTTTTATATTCGGCCTTTTTCAAGCAGCCCTGGCCCCATAGAAGTGAAAGGGGCTTCAGTGAAAAACGCATTGCGTCCGGAAACAAGTGCGGGTACAATGCGTTTTTCACAGATGGTTGCTAAGAGATGTTGTTTGTAAACATTCAGTTTTTTATCACGCACGTGAAAAACGCATCAAAACGCATTGCACCCGCGCGGAAAAAGCTGACGCAGACAAAACTGACTGAACTTGCTGGCAAAATGGTGCGAGTTTCCCTGAACGAATCCGGACCTAATCCGTCACGCTCGTGTGAAAGGGGCCTAAGAGTGTTAATCTCCAGTCTTCCTAATTTTTTTTTTTTTTTTTTGTCGCATACTACAAAATAAAATACAGATATATAGTATATGTATACTAGAAGTCATCCATTTTCTCCCTTGTGCAAAAAATATTTTAAAATGAAGTGAGGCTTGTTACATTTTGTGTGGCCAGAAGGCAGCTTGCAGATGTAGAATTCTACTAAAGCTAAGCCATGTCTTCTTTTACCCTGTCATTTGTTCCCAGGGGTGCCCACAAGTGGGTTCAGGGGTGTACACAAGGGAGTCCGGGTGTGTACATGAAGTTAAAACCTCCCTTTTTGCCCTCACTCACTCCAGCTCATCCCCAGGAATCTACTCTCCTGCCTCTTGTGCAGGGGCGGATTGGTCTTAGACACTACAGGGAAATTTCCTGGTGGGCCAATGCCCACGGGGGCCACCTGAGCCCTCCTCACAGCCACTGGCCAGGTACATAATGATCTGGTGGTGTCAGCATTAAAGGGGTATTCCGGTTACCATAAATATAACTTATGTGTTAGACTAATTCATCATCAATCATTACCTAATATAATGTCAGTTTCACATATTTACCGTTTAGTAGTTATAAAAGTTTCTTCCTTACTACTCACTGTGTTTCCTCATGAGTTACCATGGCATTGACCTGTAGTTCTGAGCTTTGTCAGGTCAGGCATGCTCAGTGTGTTGCTATCAGATCTCTAGCTAAATGTCATTGTGTTGCTGATTACTGAGTAGAGGGGGTGTGACCGGACTGTGATATCAGGCAGCCAATCAGTAAACATCAACACTCATGAACAAGCACAAGCTCACAGCAGGAAAGCTAGGCATTGTGGGAATTGTAGTTTTGTGAGGGAAGATCAGGAGCCATGATACTGTCAGTGTGTTGCAGGCTCACAGGAGCTAGACAAATGGATTACACGGTAAATTGAATCTCTGGTTATATGTATAGGTCTGGGTTCTGGTTGGGGCACAGCTTGCAGCCTTAAAGGGGTTTTCCGAGTTATATATATTGATGAGCTACCCTCAGGATAGGTCATCAATATCAGATTGGCGGGGGTCCGACCGTTTGAAGAGGAGGCGCGCGCCGTATAAGCGCTACCTCCTCTTCACTGTTTAAATGCTGGCCGTAACAGGGGTAGTGGTGAGTAGGTGTAATTACACCTCATGGCCCCATTCATTTCAATGGGAAGAATCGCTCCCATGCAAGTCTATGGAAGCGATTCTTCCCATAGAAATGAATGGGGCGATGAGGTGTAATTACACCTACTCACCACTACCCCCGTTACGGCCAGCATGTAAACAGTGAAGAGGAGGCAGCAGCGCTGATACAGCCCGCCTCCTCTTCAAACAGCTGAACGGCGGGGGTGCCGGGTGTCGGACCCCCCCCCCAATCTGATATTGATGACCTATCCTGAGGATAGGTAATCAATATATATAACTCGGAGAACCCCTTTAATGCAGTTTTTCAAAAATTAAGTTACTTTACCGGAATACCCCTTTAATTAATGCTAGGAGCATCAGTTAATTTTGCACCTGGTCGACATTTCTGCAGGACTGATCTTGCTGACTCGCAGATGGACACATGCCTTCTGTTTTCCTAACCTCTGTGTAACGCCGCTGTACCCTCTCTAGATAATACGTACTTTGCTTAGCTATGACATACGCTCCATCCAGCCATGACCAGCTCTAGCTGCACAGAATTGCAAATAACAGGGCTCTATGAGACCTTACGTTCCAAGCCGGAGTCTGGATGAGCACACAGGAAATATTCTACAGCATGGTAGTAAAGCTTGCGGCAGCTTCAGGGTTAACTGTACTATGATCCCTTCCTGTAAGTGAAGCCATTTCTTTTCCCTCTGACTTACAGTAATGTCTCCTGGAATGACCTTGTCACTTCCACACATTGTAGTCTCCCCGGGGGGTTAATAAAAGTTTATTCCCTAGAACCAGATACGTGTCATAGTGACCGGGGTGAGATTGGAAAGCAGCCCTTTAATTGGATATAGAGGTCTCTCTTATTGGCTTTCATTTACAGCGCTTATATGGGGGGTTATATTATCCCTTAAAGGGGTTTTCCAGTAAAAATTATTTGCCCGAAGCATGGCCCTGAAACAGAATACTCCTATTTACCTGCACCATGCCACTGCGGTTTTCCGTACTACTACTGCTGTCTCCATCTTCTGGTCCCCAGTTGCTTACATCCAGCTGGCTATGGCATGATCACATCACCGCTGAAGTCTGGAGCGGTCCTTGTGACCATGCCCATAAGCCAGCCAGGTGTGAACAGTGCCTGGACTGGAAGATGGAGATAGCTGAAGCGGCATGGAGCAGGTAAGTAGAGTCTTCTGTTTCAGGGCCATGCTGTGGGCACTTAGTAACATAGTTTATAAGGCCGAAAAAAGCCCTCTGTCCATCCAGTTCGGCCTGTTATCCTGCAAGTTGATCCAGAGGAAGGCAAAAAACCCCTGTGAGGTAGAAGCCAATTTTCCCCACTTTAGGGGAAAAAATCCTTCCCGACTCCAATCAGGACATCAGAATAACTCCCTGGATCAACGACCCCTCTCTAGTAACTATAACCTGTAATATTATTACCTCCAGAAATACATCCAGGCCCCTCCTGAACTCTTTTAGTGAACTTACCATCACCACCTCCTCAGGCAGAGAGTTCCATAGTCTCACTGCTCTTACCGTAAAGAATCCTCTTCTATGTTTGTGTACAAACCTTCTTTCCTCCAGACGCAGAGGATGTCCCCTCGTCACAGTCACAGTCCTGGGGATAAATAGATGATGGGAGAGATCTCTGTACTGACCCCTGACTTGTTAAAACAATTATTTTTACTGGAAAACCCCTTTAAAGGAGCCGTCCGGAACTATATTATTAACTTATCCTCAGTAAAAGACAAACAATGCGACGGCACTCAAACACAAACCATAAAATAAGTACATACAATAATACCACATTCACTATAAAATACTAATGCTGCGTTATAAATGTGAGAGTCTTGGCAAATACATTTTGTACAAAATTATTTGTGCCCGTCCGCCGGCGTCAAGGCGATCTCTTTCGGACAAGAACCTAACACTAAGTGCTACATTCACTAAGAGCCATACCAGCCTCCATTGTATTCAGGGAATACAGGTTCAACATTGACTTATCCTCAGCTTAGGTCATCAATATCTAATCACTAGGGCACTCGGAGTCCAACTTCTAGCAACCCAGACCATCAGCTGTTGGAAGGTATTTGGACAATCTTTGCGGCCTGTGGTGTTACATCCATTGCCCACATGACCTTTAGGCTACATTCACACGACTGTATGTGTTTTGCGGTCCGCAAGTTGCGGATCCGCAAAACACGGATACCGGCTGTGTGAATGTAGCCGGCCCTATGATAGAACTGCCTATTCTTGTCCGCGATTGCGGACAAGAATAGGACATGCTCTATCTTTTTTGCGGGGCCGCGGATCAGACCTACGGATGCAGACAGCACATTGTGTGCCGTCCACATCTTTTGCGGCTCCATTGAAATGAATGGGTCCGCACCCGTTCCGCAAAATTGCGGAACGGATGCGGACCCAAAACTACGGTCGTGTGAATGCACCCTTAGGCAGCTCAGAGCCTTTCGAGTAAATGGGATAGAACTATAATACCAAGCACAACCACTATACAATGTACAGCACTGTGATTAGTATACAATTAAGAGGCCACAGTGCTCGTCCCAGCGCCTCAATTTCTCCAAACAGCTGATTGACGGGGGTGCTGAGAGTCGGACCCCCACCACTCTGATATTATTGACCTATGCTCAGGGACACACTATAAGGAAGCACTTCTCTCTCCTCGTTCTAAAGATCGGTGGACGTCTCAGCACTCAGACCCCCACCGATCAAAACTTTTGATCAAAAGTTTGCTGAAAACTCAGTATCATATAATAGTAAGTATGTAACGTGGATATCTCTGGTTTATATGGTCCTTCTATAGAGCTGTCAGTGGGGTTTAGTTCTTCCTCTGTGATGTTCCTGTTCGGGTTTTTCTTTGTTTTGGTTTTTTTCTGTCTGTTCCTTTTAAATAAAAGTCATGTAAAGGTTAAGAAATTAAGATTACCCAAGACCAGGGCTTCCTTGTGAAGTTCAAAGGCTCTGCAAAACCACATGTTCACCCTACTTAGAGCTCCATACACGTGAATTAGGACCTTCCCAGTGCCGCAGACACTTCAAAACTAAAAGAAAACACGTGGAGTTCATAAAGGGGCTCACATAGTCACTGACCCCAGTGGAAAACTCCTGGAAAGTGGAATCAGATGAGGAAATGGTGGAGGACCGCTTCAGTGGAGATGGTGAAAAAAAAAATATGACATGCACAGTTGTGTTCTCCAGTGAAGCTGGCCACCCACTAGATAAAAAGGCAGACTCCATATGTGGTCATAAGTCACATCATTCATGAAGAAGCAAACCTCAAAAACTTTTCCAATTCAACCATCTACAGGAAAAAGTGTGTAAATTGGAGAAAGAATATAAATATATATATATATATATATATTTTTTTTTTTTTTAAAGGGTTGTCCACTGTGCACAACCCATATTCACATGGACATCAGTGAAAGGCTCCGCCCCCATCTATTATCCAGTCATTTATTTCGCTTTTGAAGGTGCAGACATCTTACTGCTGCAGCCAGTGATTGCCAGCAGTGGTCACCTGTCTATGTTAAAATGTTGCTGGTGGCCACCATACAAAGATCAACCTGGGTCTTGAGACGCATCATCATATATGATCGGCATTTTATACCATTATAGACTTTTGTGGGAGAAATGTCAGGGGGCTGGACTCCTTTAAGAACACACATGTCCTGGGATTTTCCAGTTTCTAGATGTTGATGACTTAGCCTCAGGATCGGTGGAGTCCTACACCTGGCACCCCCATCAATCAGCTCTTCTAAAACATGGTGGACCAAGCTTGAAGCAGAAAGCTTGGTCCACTATAGTGCACGTGCCAGGTTACTACAGCTCTGCCGAGCTGTAGTTACCCAACATGCGCACTACACAATTGGAGGGAACTTCTGGCTCCGTCCACCTTGACTATTCAGTGCTGGCGACCACTGAGAAGAATTGGTTGGTGGAGGGTGCCAGCCGGACCACACTGTTCTGATATTGATGACCTATCCGGTCTAGAATCCAAACAACCCCTTTAAGTGTTAAAAAGGTTTTCCAAGATGTTTTGACTGATGATGTATCCTCTGGATAGAGCATCAGTATCTTGATCGGTGGGGGCCGACACCTGGGACTACAGTCAATCACCTGTTTGAGAAGGCACCAGCCCTCGCAGTAGCGCCGCAGCAGTCTCTGAGGTCAAGAAGCTCGGCACTGTACATTGTATAGTGGCTGTGCTTGGTATCGCAGCTCAGCCCCATTCTCTTCATCGTCACGTGACATCACGATAATTGGTCACATGGCCTTCTCAAACCTGCGCAAGTGCGAGCTCAAGCACCTTCTCAAACGACTGAAGGGCAGGGGTCCCAGGAGTTGCACCCCCACGATCAGATACTGATAATCTATCCAGAGGAACGTCATAGGGATTGCTGCAGAAAAGTGACCCATTGTTTCAACGTGTACGACCGCAGAAATGAGTAGCGGCGTATGCCGAGTGATGTAATAGAAACACAGGGCTGCGCACCGGAATGACCAGGCGTGATTAATATCGAAGCCTCTAAATAATTTTGGCGAGTCCACCGCCAGCGCAGGTCCTTCTTAAAGGGGTTGTCTAAGTTATTTTTTGTCCTTTGTATGTTTCTCTGTACACCAGACGTCACTGTGCTGGCCACGCCCCCTGCACTGCTGGCTGCTGCTACTCTCTCCCTGGATTCTTTCAAATAAAATGTTAACCCCTTCAGCCAGCACAGACTCAGGTCTGAAGGCTGTACTCAGTAACTGCAGGCAGTGAGGAGACTAATGCTGGGCACAGGAGCTGACAGACTAGGGAAGATCTGTAGAGTATTGCACAAGAACAGGAAGGGAGAAGATCCTGTGTGTATCAGCAGTGTCATTGTACCGCTGGTACTTGTAGTCCTACACATACAACATGCTGCTGAGTATCCTAGCAGGCAGACATGTCACTCAGGGCAGCACTTGTATTCACTCCCTTTGCAAAGCAGGGGGAGGGGCAGAGATTGTTGTTATTGCAGGTAAACAAAGGGCCAGAAGAGAACCAGGGAAATGAGGAAATATAGATTTTTTTTCCTTAACTTGGACAACCCCTTTAATAAATGTGCGCCTTTGTTTTTAAAAATAGTGCAAAAGAAATCCGTGCTATTGTACTCTGTGTTTAAAGCCCTTTCCTCTAAACTATTGACTAGATTTGCACAATTCTGTGCTTTATTCCTTGTTTCCAAATTCACAATATCCCCATTTTTTTTTCACAGGCAAGGAACAATCTTCCATGGACTTGCATATGATATCCATCCCGCAAACTCCACTATCGTCTTTTATCAAAGAGTCCAGCTCATCGAAGCACAGTGACCACCACCACCATCATCACCACGACCACAAGAAAAAGAAGAAGAAGCACAAACACAAGCATAAACACAAACACAAGCATGAAAGCAAAGAGAAAGAGCGGGAGGCGATGCCCTTCTCCAACAGTCCTGCCAGCGGCCGCTCCATCCGTTCTCCTTCACTCTCTGAGTGATCTCGCCGCCACTTCTATGACAGATGGCCAAAATTATGCTGCGCAAAAAGACTACGTTCTACCAGTGTAGATGTTGTTGCAGTCATTGGTTTCTAGTATGGTGTCAGTCTGGATAACGTAGCCTTTTTTCGGGGTAGATTGACCTTCGGTCCCGTAGGGTTATTTTTATATGGGAAACACAGAGTCACCCTCTGCAGTAATCGTGAATAAAAGGGCTACATGTGCTATTACAGCATTTTTAGCAAAAAAAAAAAAAGGAAAGATGCTTGGCTTTGTGGACGTGAGTTGGGGCTGTCAGTAACCTTTTTAACAGCACAATGTCTATTAAACTTTTTTTTAAGAAAACCGTGTCTCAGCTCGTTACCACTGACTTTTTACAAGCTGGCTCAAGGAGGGCCGTTGTGTGTGGTTCTGAGGCCCCGATGGCTTCCTTACTTATGTAGTATTGTATTTCTACAGTATTACCAAAAACCCTGCATCCGTAACCATGGTCTCCAGTACAGGAATGCTTGAGAGCTTGGCCCAAATCAACGACTTGCCAGTTCAGTATGTAGCAGTGAAGTGTACTGTAAGAGCCACCCTTACAATGTTTTAGATTTTTAGTTTTTTAGGGTACATGCTTATGTGTTATCTATACGGTTACTTTCACACCAGCGTTTTTGCTGGATCCGTCAGGGTTCAGCAAAAACGCTTCCGTTACTGATAATACAACCATCTCCATCCGTTATGAACGGATCCGGTTGTATTATCTGTAACATAGCCAAGACGGATCCGTCATGATCTCCACTGAAAGTCAATGGGGGACGGATCTGTTTTCTGTTGTGTCAGAGAAAACGCGACTCATTCCCATTGACTTGCATTGTGGGTCATAACGGATCCGTCTTGCTCCACATCCCATGACGGAAAGAAAACCACAGCATGCTGCTGCTCTCCGGTATGAGAACGGAATACATTTTGGAGCACTCCATTCTGTTCTGTTCAGTTTTGTCCCCATTGAGAATGAATAGGGACAAAACAGAAGCATTTTTTTTTTTCCGGTATTGAGACCCTATGACTGATCTCAATACCGGAAAATATTAACGGTAGTGTGAAAGTAGCCTAAGATAGTCTGCCTAACTTGCTCTATTATTAGGGAACTTGCAGCCTTCAAGAGATGATTGGCTTCTATGTAAGTCATATATGGTCACCTATGGTCTAGAGCAAGGGTCAGCAACCTCCGGCACTCCAGGTGTTGTGAAACTACATCTCCCATCATGCACACTTGCTTGGCTTTTCTCTAAACTCACACAAAAGTGGTAGTTTCACAACACCTGGAGTGCCAAAGGATGCTGATCCCTGGTCTAGAGGTAATTGCACACCTCAACATTGAATAGCAACACCAAAAAAGAAAGACCGTAAAGGTTATACAAATTAAAGAAGCAGCAGGTGTCGCCAAGATCTGCAGATGATCATATTTTCAAGCACCTAGCTCCAATCTATGGCAAAGTACTGTCTTAACTGTGTGAGAGTGAAAGTTAGGATTTGGGGGCTACTATGTCATGTCATGACTCAAGGCCTATTTAATGGGTCTAACATTGACTTATAGGATAGCTGCCTTACATCTGGTGGCATCAGAGGCAGAGCTTATTAAAGGGGCTGTCCCACGAATAATGTAAAAAATGAAAATCAGATATCATATAATACATCACAACCTCTTTCTAACAAAGCTAGAACCAGCCCTATACCTCACATGGATTCAGAGATCTCCACATTTATTGCTCTGCTAGATTTATCTCAAGCTGACAGCTCAGGGGGAGTGTCTTTTCTGCTGCAGCTCAGGAGGCGTGTCCATGCTCTCCCTATCACAGCTCCGTGTCTCAGCTCTCCCTATCACAGGTCAGGAGACAGTTAAAAGTTGAAACTGAGCATGTGCGGCCTTCTCAGTGAATAGGTCAAAGAAATAAGAAATTAAGTGGTCCTATACAGATACATTTTACTTAATATCTCAGTAGCTATACAAAATTTTTAATTACATGCAATTACAAAAGTATTCAGACCCGAGTGCTGGTTTGAAAACTGTAGAATATTTTTCGTGGGACAACCCCTTTAAGAGCTCATTTGCATCCCTTTCTACCCAGAATTCCAGAGGAGCTTGTAAGTCTCCTCACGCTGATTAAGGCGCTCTTTCCCCAAATCCTAACTTCACTAAAAGCATCCCAAGGTGTGCAAGCGCTTAGATTTCTGTGTGTGGCGCTCATACTCGATACTGAATAAATCGAGATGTTTTGAATATTTTGTTTTCATTTACATATCATTAACATCTCTGTCGATCCTGTGATTTCAATACTTCTATATCTTTTCCTCCTTGTGTTGCAATTTCAATGTTGAGTGAAAATTTACTATTTCATAAAGGAAGTTTACCTTGAGCTGTCAAGCCCTTTAATTTTTTTTTTTTTATGAAAACAAAAATACTCCCTGTGGTATAAAATAAGTTATACTTCCCCCTTACCAATACCTCACTGTTCCTGCACTTTCTGCAGATCAGTACAATTATAGCGATTTTCCTTTTTTGCTTTTCCTTTGTTTCGTTTTTCACCCCAAGCCTTACCAGACCCATAACTTTTATTTTTGTGTTCACATAGAGGTACAAAGGCTTGTTTTTTGCGGAACAAGTTGAACTTTCTATTGGCACCATTTACTATTGCATACAATGTAGTGGGAAGCTGGGAAAAAATACTAAATGGAGTAAAATTGGGGAAAAAAAGAGCAATTTCACCATAGGTTTTGCTTTTAATGGGTTCGCTATGAAGTAAAACTGACCACTTACCTTCACTCTCTGGGTCACTATGATTAGCGAGATTTCACATTTGTATAGTTTTTCTTGTGTTTTAATACTGAAAAAAATAAAAACTTTGGAAACAAATTTCTTCTTTGCATCAACATAGTCAGACCCCCATAGCTCATTTTTTGTGGGGCAATCTGTAGTTTTTATTGATACTGTTTTGAAGTGTGTTTGACTTTTTATCGCTTTTTATTCAATTTCACTGTGAATCCTTGAAAAAAAACATTGAATCAGCAATTTCCTGTTACAACGTTCACCATATGGGATAAATGCATTTATATTATAGTAGGAGGGGCATCTTTTACGGGACACTGGGGTAATTTGAATATTTTTTTTTTAATTCTTAGTTTTTAAATACTTTTTTAAGCCCCCTAGGGGACCTAAACATGCGATTTTTAGATTGCTTATGCTTTAAACTGCAATGAGATTTTAAACTATAAAAAAAAATCTTTGCAAAAAAATTGTGTTTTGCCAGCCATAACTATTTTGTATTTCTGTCTATAGAACTTGTCTTTTTCAGGGCGAGCTGTAGTTTTGGTACAGTTTTTGGGTACATTAATTTTTTTCGGAGATGAGCTGACCAAAAATAAATTTCGGGTGTTTTCATTTTTTTGTGTCCATCACAGGGTTCACCACTCACGATAAATACTTTTATATTTTAATAGTAAAGACATTTTGAGATGTGATTATACCGATTCTATATTGTCTGTTCCAGTTTTTTTTTTTTTTTTTGCGGCTGTATGTGGAAGCATTCACTTCAATGGGGCCGCAAAAAAAAGAAAAAACGGAAATGAGGAAGTGACTCCGTGCGCATTCGGTTTCCGTATGTCTGTTCTTAAAAAAATAAATAAATAAAATAGGACATGTCCTGTTATTGTCTGCATTACGGCCAAGGATAGGACTGTTCTATCAGGGGCCAACTGTTCCGTTCCAATACGGAATGAACACGGACGTCATCTGTATTTTTTGCAGATCCATGTTTTGCAGACCGCAAAATACATAGTCATGTTTCTGAGCCCTAAAGGTGGTGATTTTGGTCTAGTTAATGCATTTATTTCTTTTTTCAGCTTTTTACAAACAAGGGGGACTCCCAACTGTTCAGTCACTTATACACAGGGGCGGATGGCCATAGACCTTACAGGGAAACATCCCGGTGGGCCGATGCCCACATAATAAGTTCTCAGTGGTAATTAAAGCTGTGAGAATCAGGTACTCATGTACCCAGCCATTGACCTCAAATACCCTCCTGAATTCAGCTGTGGTCTGAATCTCACCTCCTAAGCCCCCTGCTCCATATCTTAATCAGAGACAAGTGGAGGAGGAGAACAGAAAATTGCAGCTATTGATGGCCAACACAGAGGGACAGCTTTTTCGGCAATACATGGTATTTTGTGCTATGGTATTGCTGACCCCCCCACTTGTGTTGCCCCGCCTCTTGTCAATATAGACATTCCTACAACATGGGGCCACTTTTAGTTTTTGTTTTCTTTCCAGGGCCACTTTAAAGGGGTTCTCCGAGTTATATATATTGATGAGCTATCCTCAGGACACCCGGCACCCCCGCCGATCAGCTGTTTGAAGAGGAGGTGCGTGCCGTATCAGCGCTGCCTCCTCTTCACTGTTTACATGCTGGCCGTAACGGGGGTAGTGGTGAGTAGGTGTAATTACACCTGACCGCCCCATTCATTTCTATGGGAAGAATCGCTCCCATAGACTTGTAATTACACCTACTCACCACTACCCCCGTGTCGGCCAGCATGTAAACAGTGAAGAGGAGGCAGTGCTTCAAACAGGCTGATCGGTAGGGGTGCCAGGTGTCGGACCCCCATCGATCTGATATTGATGACCTATCCTGAGGATAGGTCATTAATAAATATAACTTGGAGAACCCCTTTAAGTTCCCAATCAGCCCCTGCTTATACAGACACCAATACTTTTAGACTTGTAGTCTATGGTGCTTGTGAGAACTTCCTTTTAAACTGTGCCACAGGCAGAACTTAATAGCTTACCATGGCAGGCCTGGGTGCCTTCACAAAGGCCCAGGCTGCCATGATGACCGTTCAGCACTCCACTGGCAGGTGAGGAGAGTGGAGGGGCAATTGAGGTTCACATGGAGCCACCTCAATATAACTAACTACTCTATAGGGAGCGTGACTCACCCCCTACTTTTCTAAACTGCCTAAATATAGTGAGGTGTAAAATACTATAAATCCAGAATATTTTGCTTCTTAAATCCAACTATTATCTCTTCTTAGGCTACTTTCACACTAGAGTTTTTGCTGGATCCGTCATGGATCAGGAAAAACGCTTCCATTCTCATAATACAACCGTCCGCATCCGTTATGATCTGATCCGGTTGTATTATCTATAACATAGCCGAGATGGATCCGTCATGAACTCCACTGAAAGTCAGTGGGGGACGGATCCGTTTTCTATTGTGTTCGAGATAACGGATCCATCCCCACTGACTTACATCGTGAGTCAGGACAGATCCGTCTTGCTCTGCACCACATCGCGGACAGAAAAATAATGGGGACGCAACCAAACGGAACAGAATACATTCTGGTGCACACCGTTCAGTTTTGTCCCCATTGACAACGAATGGGGGCAAAACGGAAGTGTTTCCTATGACGGATCTCAATAGCGGGAAGGTAAAGTGCAGATGTGAAAGTAGCCTTATGCAAGCTCATATTATTTCCTAAGAAATTTGGTTATTATGAATTAGATGGAAAAAAATGTGTGTATAAATAAATATATATATATATATACACACACAGTATATACATATACGCACACCATACATCATTTATATTTAACATTGGTTTTTTTTGTCTTTCCCCTTGCTAGATTCCCTGCTGAAAAAAAAATCCAGATTCCAGAGTAGGCCAGAACCCATAGGTAATGGATAATAGTTTTAATTTATAGTAATTAATGAGTCAGAATTCAGAAAGAGAACAGTAGTTATGAACAAAGTGCAGATGATTGCCATTAATTCTCGACTATCATGTGGTTGTTTATTCTTCTTGCTCTACCTACAGAAATGAGTCTGTGAACCTGCAAATTAGAAGGTCTTGGCAGAACGTGGGCCGTATATCTGGGAATAGTGTTTTATCGCGGGCGGTATTTCTTGGATTTTGTGTTCTTTTGATGGGGCCATGAGTTCTCCCTTTATGCCCAGTGCTATTATAGGAAATTACAAAATATAGTAGAAGGAAGACGGCACTCACCGGATTTTGTCCAATACTCACTTTATTCTAAACAGAACAATGTTAATGGCAGGGGCACAGGACGCCGTAGCAGGCACCAACAAGCGGCAACGGCCGTTTCGCGTGGATACGCTTCCTCAGGCCTCTCAACGTCATGACGCAATCGCGTGACCTTTAAGCTCTACAATGCGACTCGGCTGACATGCGCAGATGCAGCCTGTCGCTATATCGATACATAATATAAAACCAACATATAACATCCATAAGAAGACTGCTGAAAGACTGCTGCCGGTGTCTCCTTCAAAACCATCGTGGTATTTTTTACCTAAGGTACACAAGAATATTGATTCCCCCCCTGGGCGCCCCATTGTGGCGGGAATTGGCTCTGCAACTGAACCCCTATCTGAATATTTAGATTGGTTATTAAGACCTCTACTAAAAGATGTCCCGTCTTACCTAAGGCAGTGATTTTCAACCAGTGTGCCTCCAGCTGTTGCAACACTACAACTCCCATCATGCCCAGGCAGCCTACAGCTATCAGCCTACAGAAGGGCATGGTGGGAGTTGTAGTTTTGCAACAGCTGGAGGCACACTGGTTGAAAATCACTGACCTAAGGGACACAAATGACTTCCTTCTGTCTCAGAAATCTTTTCATTGGCAGAAGGGATATCATTTGGTCTCTTTAGATATAGAGAGTTTGTATACTCGTATCCCGCATACGGGGGTAGCTTCTATTAGGGAAGTATTGACGAGGACTAATAAAGGCCACAATTTTGTGAACTTTGTAGAGGAAGCTCTTTATTTTATTCTAACTAATAATACCTTCAGATTTGGGGACCAGTGGTTTAGACAAAGACATGGTACGGCGATGGGGACACCGGTAGCGCGTACTTTCGCGAACATCTTTTTAGCCTGTTTTGAGGGCAGATATATTTAAGCTTTGAGAAATCCATTTCTACAGTACATCCAACTGTACTCACGCTATATAGATGATGTATTCATTGTATGGTCAGGTATAGAATCCAGTTCAGTGATTTCGTGCACTATTTAAATGAACATAATGAAATGAACATGAAGTTCACACATAATTTTGGGGGGCAAGAATTGGAGTTCTTAGATGTAGCTGTTGTGGTGCGGGGAGATTGTGTGGTCACCAGGGGCTACAGAAAGCCCACGGCGACCAACTCTCTCCTCCACTACAACAGCTTTCATCCTCAATATGTAAAAAGGGCAGTGCCTCTCGGTCAATTTATACGCCTCAGGAGGATTAATAGTAACCAGGATGACTATATGATCCAAGCTATGGAACTAAAAGAACGATTGATAAAAAGAGGCTACCCTATGGAGGCACTACACCGAGCGATGATGGAGGCAGCACGGTTATCACAGGATGACCTACTCTCACAGAAACATAAGATAGAAAAATCAAAAAAGAGACAGAATAGGTTTGTTTTTTCTTTTAAGTACAGTCCTATGGCCGACACTATACGTAAAGTCATATGCAACAATTGGGATATGTTAAGTAGGGATGAGTTCCTTGGTGACATAGTGCGCCAAAAACCTATTACCGCCTTTAGGCGAAGTCATACTTTGAGGGACAAATTAGTCCGGAGTAGATATCAGGAAAAAAGGTCAGAAATGTGGTTGAGATTTCATTCCACAAGGGAACCACAAATGTGGAAATTGTTCCTTTTGTAGATTTAATGTGCAACGTAGCCTGTTGAATTTTGGAGGTGTACAATACAAAGTTAACCAACTCATCACATGTAGGAGCAAATTTGTGGTATACCTGCTAATGTGCCCCTGCGGTCGCTTCTATATTGGGAAAACGATTAGACCCCTCTATGAGAGGATTAGGAAACATTTTAACTCCATAGGCACAGGTAAAGGTTGTCCCCGTGTCATTAAACACATTAGAGAATCCCATAGAGGCGATCCCAGGACATTATCATTCGCAGGCATAGAGACAGTACCACCCTCGTCCAGAGGGGGTGATAGGCATTCAATACTGTTACAAAAGGAAGCCAGCTGGATCATTAAAACAAATGCCATGGGCCCTTTAGGCCTAAATGAAAAAAATGATTTAAGTACTTTTCTCTAAGCATACCTAAGGTGAATAGTATGGATGTTATATGTTGGTTTTATATTATGTATCGATATAGTGACAGGCTGCATCTGCGCATGTCAGCCGCGTCGCATTGTAGAGCTTAAAGGTCACGCGATTGCGTCATGACGTTGAGAGGCCTGAGGAAGCGTATCCACGCGAAACGGCCGTTGCCGCTTGTTGGTGCCTGCTACGGCGTCCTGTGCCCCTGCCATTAACATTGTTCTGTTTAGAATAAAGTGAGTATTGGACAGAATCCGGTGAGTGCCGTCTTCCTTCTACTATATTTTGTTATTTGTGGCAATCAATGGACTGAGCACCACCGGGTCCTGATATATACTGACGGCTGCCTGCTGTGCCTTTTCTTCACATGGGAGAAGCAGTCCCATCCTACTTACCTACTTTGGTTGGACTATTATAGGAAATTACTTCAATAAAGTAAAAAAAAAGCACCTTCAAAAATACAATGAGGGTGTATGCAGCTGCATCTTCTGTCACTGAAGGAACTGCATGCAGTTAGGCTACATTCACACGACCGTATGTGTTTTGCGGTCCGCAAATTGCGGATCCGCAAAACACGGATACCGGCTGTGTGAATGTAGCCGGCCCTATGATAGAACTGCCTATTCTTGTCCGCGATTGCGGACAAGAATAGGACATGCTCTATATTTTTTGCGGGGCCGCGGATCGGACCTACGGATGCGGACAGCACATTGTGTGCCGTCCACATCTTTTGCGGCTCCATTGAAATGAATGGGTCCGCACCCGTTCCGCAAAATTGCGGAACGGATGCGGACCCAAAACTACGGTCGTGTGAATGCACCCTTAGACTGAGACTACACGACGATGACAGTGCACTGCTGCCCGCATCACTACTAATGAAAGTGCAAAATAAACTGTCGTCTCTTGGTCACAGCAACTTGCAGGTTACACACATATTTGCTTACTTCGGTTGCAATGCAGGTAGCATTGAACTTTTCTGTTTGACCACGGGATGTGTTGTGGCCAAAGACACTGTGTAGCTTCAGCCTAAGAGCCTACAGCTTCCAGAGAGAGAAAATGCAGCTGCATATCCCTCCTCCTACAGATCGGTGGCCCATGTTGTACTCAGCTTTCAATTTGCAAGTTATCATCAGACTCAGTTCTGTACAATGAGATGTGTGGGCAACAGGAAACAACGTCAACATTGAGGCACACCACCGACAAGAGACGTTGTCAGATCGATCCACGTTTTTCCACCAAAAAGATACAGCCTTTTCAGAAACGCATGCATGGAAGAGTAGAAGAAACATTTTGGCTGATGTTCCTGTAGTTTACCTCAGTTTTAAGTTCCTTGGAGACAATATTTGAAGCTGTTTAGTAGGTGAGAAAATATTTTTTTTTTTGTCAGAATTTTTTTCCCCTCAAAAAAGTTGTCCCATCTGGACATTCATGTTGTGTGTCCACAAGATAGGCCATAAATGTATGTTAGGTGTAGGTCCCACCTCCGGAGAACAGCGCTGTCTCGTGCTTCCAGGAATGGTAAGGTGTCACTCTACCCGTGTGTCTTTCCCTTTACTTTTATGTCACATCTGGGAGTATTCGAGCACGATTGGGAGCATTGTACTGAGGGGATTAAGATTTTTTCTTGGTCATGTATGCAGCCTGCATGACCGTCACTCAAGGTGTGTTTTTTCTGCTCCCCACCATCTACACACGTGGACAAAATTGTTGGTTTCCTTCTGTTAAAGAAAGAAAAACACACATTGGTCACTGAAATAACTTGAAACTGTAAAAAGTGATTTTAAAAAAATTAATTATAGTTCATTTATAACATAAAACCATACGAACGTGGCCAGGACAAAACGATGGTTCCCTTAAAGAAGAACTCCCGCAAATATTTTTATTCTCTGACCTGTTAGAAAGGTGCATGATATAATCTGTAGTGAATGTCATTTTCTTATCAGTGACTGTTTCTGTGAGTAAAAACATCTCTTCTTATTGTAGCTGGGTCATGTGACCAACTCCCAGACCTCCAACTGACCCAGGACAGGAAGCCAGTAACTGCTCTATTTATTCCTATGGGAGCCTCACTTTCAGTCTCATAGGAATACATAAAGAATTAGACTTCCTGTCCACACATAAGTCTCTGTGTGAGTTGGTGGGTCTAATTGCTGGTCACATGACACAGATAAGAAACTTCAGGATGATATAAGTAAAAAATTCAGACACTGGTAAGAAAATGACATTCACTACAGATTATATCATGTACATTTCTAGCAGGACATGGAATAAAATTTTTGTCGGGAGTTCTTCTTTAAGTTAATATTTTGTTGCACAACCTTTTGAAGCAATCACTGAAATTAAATGTTTTCTATAACTCTCAATGAGACTTCTGTATGGTGTCTTCTCCAGACTACATTGTTGATGTTCAATAGAATTTACAGCAGGAATCATAGGTCACTTCAGAATAGTCCAATTCTTGGATATTTTTAGCTGTGTGTTTTGGGTCATTAACATTATGAAGGCCCCAGGACCTGCAACTCGTACAAAGCTTTTGGACACTTCGCAGAACATTTTGTTCCAGAATGCCTTGATAGTCTTGAGATTTCATTGTACCCTGCACACAGATTCAACACCCCCTGTGCCAGATGCAGAAAAACAGCCCCAAAACATAACCGCACTTCCACCATGTTTCACAGTAGGTACAATGTTATTTTCTTTATATGCTTTGTTTTTGAATCTGTGAACATAAAACTGATGGACATCTCTCCCAGAAGCTTTGTGGCTTGTTGGTATGCATTTTGGCAAATTCTAGTCTCGATTTTTTTATGAGTTGCTTACAAGAATGGTTTACTCCTCGGTTGTCTTCCATTAAGTCTGCTTTGATTAAGACAGCAACAGATGGTGTGATCTGACACTGTTGTACCTTGACCTTGGAGTTCACCTCTAAACTGTTTGGAAATCGTCCTGGGCTCTTTGTTTGCCATTTGTATTATGTCTCTTCAATTTGTCATCAGTTTTCCTCTTGCAGCCATGTCCAGGGAGTTTGGCTACAGTCCCGTAGACCTTAAACCTCTGAATAATATGTGCAGCTGTAGTAACAGGAACATCAAGCTTTTTGGAGATGGTCTTATAGCCTTTACCTTTAATATGTTTGTCTATAATTTTCTTTCTAATCTCCTGAGACAATGCTCTCCTTAGCTTTCTTTGGTCCATGTTCAGTGCAGTACCCAGCATGATACCAAACAGCACAGTGACCACTATTCACAGGAAGACACCTGTGATGCTAATTACAGGACACACTTTAGTTTAACATGTCCCTATGGTCGAATTATATTCACTTTTCTAGAGGTCCTATCATTTTTGTCCAGGCCACATTCATTAGTTTGTTTGTTTTTTTAATTATTCTGTTGAACCATGATTCAAAAACAATGTCTGATTTTCATTAGTTAATTTTCAGTACATTTTTTATTTATTATTACTTTTATTATTACTTCTGATTTAGTTCAGTGACCACTGTGGGGTTTTTCTTTTTTTTTTTTTTTAACGGAAGGGTACCGACAATTTTGGTCTACATGTGTATATAGGGCTCCATTTTGTTTTGTAGTGGGCCTGATATTTAAAGGGGTTCTGTAGTTCTGTAAAACTGATGATCTATCCCCTGGATAGATAAACAGTATCTGATCGGCGGGGGTCCGACACCCGGGACCCCCGCCGATCAGCTGTTTGAGAAGGCAGCAGCGCTGCAGGAGCGCCGCAGCCTTCTCTGTGTTTACCGCAGGCCCAGTGACGTCACGACTAGTTTCACTGGCCTGGGCGGGGCTAAGCTCTGTTCACTTGAATGGAGCTTAGCCCCGCCCAGTGATACTAGTCGTGACGTCACTGGGCCTGCGGTAAACACAGAGAAGGCTGCGGCGCTCCTGCAGCACCGCTGCCTTCTCAAACAGCTGATTGGCGGGGGTCCCAGGTGTCGGACTGCCGCCGATCAGAGGATGATGATCTATCCAGAGGATAGATCATCAGTTTTAAAGAACTACAGAACCCTTTTAAGTAAAATCTGATATGGCTGGGAGTGTTAATAGCCTGAGCTGCCGTTCACACTAAGACACCATTAGGCAAAGGTTCAAGAGGACCTCTCCCCTCTCCTGACATGTCTGTTTTAATATCTTCATGGTTCACACCGCTTGTGCCGTAACCGCACCAAGAATGGACATGTACATACTCGGCGCGGTCTGGAAAACCACACATGAAAATTCTTTGGCCACGTGAACTGTCCCATGGCCGTCTATTGAAAAAAATGGAGGACTGTTTCAATGTAGACTCAGGGGGTTTCAGAGCTAAATCCATGCTGAAACCCATGCCAAAAATCTGAAGTGTGAACATACTCTAACTCTCATATAGAACATTTTAGGTAATATTTATTAGGAAATAGTCTATACATTAATATACTTACTGATTTTGAGCAAGAATGAGGTTGTTTTGCACATTTGATCACATTTGATGGATACGTTTTCAAGTATACTGTACATAAAGCTATGTAATCTTTGAATCAGGGGTGCACAATCTGCAGCCCGAGGGCCACGTGCGGCCCTTGATATCATTCTGTGCGACCCTCGACCATCTGGTGACAGACATGTATGGCTGCTGACATGTATTTTTCATGTATCCTACCATTAGATGGGAATCCTGGAACTGTATCTAGACATTTATGGTATATACTGTATGTACAATATGCCAAATATATAGTATTTCAGTTGGTAATATCCCTTTATTTCCTGCCCTCGTAATTGGTTCAGTCTGGCAATGTGGCCCCCAACCAGAAAACGTTGTGCACCCCTGCTTTGAATGATATATCCCAGATAAGTCATCTGAGCTGCATTTTCTCCCAGAAATCACAGCTATGTGAGATGGATGTCACAGAGTAGATCACTGAGGGAAAGAGAGAAGCTTCACAGAGAACGCCCCCTAAGCTCAGAGCTTGCACCTTTACCTTCAGGACTGTCAGAGAAAGCAGGTCATCAAAACAGTCATCGTCAAGTGCAACATGATCCTCTCAAGGTACACACATATATCTAAAGGTCATGTTTTTTTACATACCAGATACCAATGAAAGTTCTTCATCAGAAAACACATTTATTTAGCAGCTTCTATAGGGCCCGTGTCCACTCAGATATACAGTATAGACAGTTTTTTTTATGTTATTATAAAATTATAATAGTATTGTGGTATTACTGTGAGCCTTATAGCTGTACTGTGACATCACTGTGCACGTTATCCCATTACTGTAACATCACTGTGTACCTCTGCACTATGACATCACTGAGTAGATGATTCCAGTACTGTGACATCACTGTGCACATTCTCCCACTATTGTGACATCACTGTGTGCACTATCTCTGCACTATGACATCACTGAGTAGATGATCTCTGTACTGTGATATCACAGTGCATTATCCCACTATTGTGCCATCACTGTGTGCACTATCTCTGCACTATGACATCACTGATTAGATGATTCCAGTACCGTGACATCACTGTGCACATTCTCCCACTATTGTGCCATCACTGTGTGCACTATCTCTGCCCTATAACATCACTGAGTAGATAATCTCTGTACTGTGACATCACAGTGTATTATCCCACTGTTGTGACATCTCTGTGCTATGACATCACTGATTAGATGATTCCAGTACTGTGACATCGCTGTTCACATTCTCCCACTATTGTGACATCACTTGTCATTATCCCTGTCATTAAACCAACATAATTATAAGCTTCTCATGTCCTGAACATGCTACTGAAACTGGTCATGGCGGAGTGGGGCCCCATGGCTCCGTGTTACTCCCCTGAAGTTCTGCCGATGTTGAGAGTCCCGGTGCTGGTTTTTATGGAGAGATGAAGACGTGTAGGACACATTGAATCAGTAGGAGTTCAGGATGGAAACCTTTTCTTCTTGACGTTAGTTGTCCTGGCTGCCAGGTGCCACCATGGTTATAGAAAGTAGCAACCACGACATTCAAGTTCATGTAGACTGATAAAGTGTTTGTATTTAGGCATCAACAAAGATTAGCTGCAGTGACTTTAGATACACAGAGCTTTTTAAAGGCCACTTTTTGCCTTTCTGAACCACGTCACCAGTCCATAAAAAAAGATATCAGCTAGAGAGTACAGAGAAGAGCTATCAAATTAAAGGGGTTGTCCCATCTCAGACAATGGGGGCATATCACTAGGATATGCCACCATTGTCTGATGGGTGCAGGTCCCACCTTTTGGTACCCGCCCCTACATCGAGATTGGAGAGGGCAAATGAATGGAGGGCACACTGCACATGTACAGCTGCCCTCCGTTAATTTCAATGGAGCCGCTGAAAATAACCGAGCGCTGGCTCGGCTATTTCCGTCTGCCTTATAGAAATGAATGGGAGCATGGGCCGCACATGCGCAGTCTGCTCCCATTCACTTCTATGGGAACAGCAGGGAGCAGCGCCTGATGGTGGCCCCGGGAAATCCAGGGTCCTCCAGCCACAGCGCTTCCCGCTCTGCTTTCCTTGTAGGTGCACCTATCAGACAATGGGGGCATATCCTAGCGATATGCCCCTATTGTCTATGATGGGAATACCCCTTTAATATGAGGCATGGAACATCTCAGCTGTGAAGGAAGGTTATCAAAACTAAATGTATTTACTGAAGAGAGAGGGGAATATGATATATTGTTATATAAATGTGTAAAAATCGACCTTATATCCTATGTGGTAAATAATGTTATCGCAACAGAAAATACGCGGTCACAGTTTACAGTTAAACGAAGTGCAATCTCGTCAGAAAAGTATAAAATCTGAACCGTAAAGTTCCCGTAAAGTGTCAAGAAATGGTAATGGCTGAAAGTGTGAATAGCGTTAAGGAGAGGTTAGATATCTGCCTTGTAAAACACATTACACCTCTTTACTGGTGTTAATATAGAATGTGGATCCAGGGATCTGTCTGATTGCACTAGAATTTTTTCCACTTTAGGACAAATTGGGTCTCTGCCATCTAAAGTGGTTTTTGCCTTCCTCTGGATCAACTTGGGCTTGTAAGTATAAGGCCACATGTACACGACTGTATCTATTTTGCAGTCCGCAAAACCCGGATACTGGTGGTGTACGTCCCTCATTTTCCTTTTCCACATGTCCCACCCATGTTAAAAATGTCTACTGTTGTCCACAAAAAGGGACAAGAATAAGAGACATGTTCTGTCTTTTTTGTAGGACAGACTTACGGATGTGGACAGCAAAATAGATACAGTCCGCATTTTTTGGGTTGTGGCACCATTGAAACGAATAGGGTTTGCATCTGATCCGCAAAACATGCTGATCGGATGCGGACCAAAAATACGGTCATGTGAATGGGGCCTTAGACTGTTGAACTTGATGGATTTGATTTTTCAACCAACTACATAACAATTAAGCCTCACGCACTCGGCCGTAGCCGTCCCTGTGGCAAATTGCGGATCCGCAACACATGGAAACGGGCCGTTATGGAACATCCTGGCCTCTATTTAATGTAAAACAGACAAGAATAGGGTTGCCATGGAATGGACAGGCGGATGCGGACAGCACATAGTGTGCTGCCTGCATCTTTTACGGCCCCCATTGAACTGAATGGGTCTGCATCCGACCAGCCAAAAATGTGGACCAAAACTCCAGTCGTGTGCATAATACCTTGTTTCAACATTTTATCAGAAAATAATGCTAATTTTTGTTGAATTTCTGCCTTACCATTAGAGATGAGCGAATCATTCCAAATTTTAATCGCTGAACATTTCATTCGAAACTTTTCATTAATGGAATTCGTTATGGAGTTACGAAATTCACGCACTAATAACGAATGTTCAGTTTTAAAAGGTACGTAAATTCTTTGAACACGTACGCATGAGCGTACAAATTGCGTACGAAAATGACGGGCTTTGCTGGAGAGGAATGGTGGAGCAGGAGGAACGCTCTGAGTCTGACCCCTGGCTACATATGGATACTGTATCAGCAGATGACAGCAGATCATCCGGCTGAGACTGAGATGAGCGTGCCATCCACTCCACTACCTCATCCACTTTCTCCTCCACTACAATTTTGCGCCTTGGTGGGTTAGCCTGGTGGAACACCGGCCAAGTATTACGAATACTACAAGTAGAAGCTCCAGCTACAGGTCCTTTGGCACTGCTACCCTGTGCCACCTTCTCCTTTTTTTTAGAGCTCGAGGTCTGGCTGGAACTGGACCCCTTTTGCTTATCTATTCCAGACATTTTTCACTTCACTCTGTGGCCCTGCAGCTGGTCTTTGTCCCTGTCTCTCTCCCTATCTCTCTCCCTGTCCCTCTCCCTATCTCTCTCCCTGCCTGATTAATTACTAGCCCTGCACTGGCCCTGCACTTGCCCTGCAGTATCCCTGATGTGTAATATGGATTCCCTGAACAATTACACCCCAATTTCAACAACACAGGTCTCAGAGTCTCAGAACTTCACACAGTGCTTCTGCTCGTCTCAGCAGTCGCAGCACAACTGATGCTTCACTGGCTTACTGAGCCTGAGCCAATCAGAGCAAGCCCTGCTCACTAGGTCAGGTGACCACTTTCTTCCCGAGCTTTTGCGCACGAATAACGAACTAACAGTACAAGTTCTCTAATTACTTGTATTCGTACGCAACAGCGTATAGAGTAACTTATACGTTGCATTAGCGTACAATTTATCGGACAAGTACGTAGCGAATGCGTAGAAAGCCTTAGGAACATTTTCGAATCTTAACGGAGCGAATCACCTAATATTCTGATTCGCTTCGCAGCTGAAAATTTCCAAGATTCGATACGAATCAATGAATCAACAAATAGATTCGCTCATCTCTACTTACCATTTAGTTTGTATGAACCCCGAGAGTAACTATTTGCATTCAATATATATTAGAAAAGTAAGAGATAACATCTCCATGTCATGATGAGCTGTGTGACTATTGTAGCTCTACAAGCCTAAGAATATGAAGTATTGTGCTACCCTTAGGCCAATCTAGTTCATTGGAAACAGATGGTTCAAATAAACTTTGCAAACTTCTGTTTTTTTTTCAGCATGACGGCTGCGGTAGCTGGTCACCAATTCAGCTCCAAATCTCATAGTAAAACTATAAATGTTGACATGTGGCCTGGAGACTAATTACCGAACAGCTTTAATTTCAGTTCTAATTTCCATACATGAAACTGATGCACCTGAAACATTATTTTCCATTGTTATCACTAATTTTCATCTGATTCTTGAACCTTTTCAAAAATCCTCTGCTAGTGGCCGAGGATGCTGGATGTTGGAAACTTGCTGCAGTCCTCTGCATTGCAAGGTCGGGCAAACATTTTAAATCCATACATTAAAGAAGAACTCCCGACAAAAATTTTATTCCATGTCCTGCTAGAAATGTACATGATGTAATCTGTAGTGAATGTCATTTTCTTACCAGTGTCTGAATTTTTGACTTATATCATCCTGAAATTTCTTATCTGTTTCATGTGACCAGCAATTAGACCCACCAATAAGATAAGATAAGATAAGAAAATAACAATCACTACAGATTATATCATGCACCTTTCTAACAGGTCAGAGAATAAAAATTTTTGCTGGAGTTCTTCTTTAAAGGGGTTTTCCAGGAATTAAAGGGAACCTGTCATCAACTTTATGATGCCCATACTAACAGCAGAATAATGTAGAGACAGGTTAGTTGATGTCAGCGGTCTGTCATTTATATGTTAAAAATAAGTGGTTGCCGAGAACCAATATCACAATCCTTGCAGACTGGCCCTGGAAAAGAGTCCCGGCCACCTGAGAAGAGTCCTGGTTATTCATGAATTCCTGCTCTCCTGCCCACCTGCTGATGATTGACCGTCTTCTATCTAGTTTTCTCCCTTTCTCTCTAGGAGAGAACTGCCAATCATCAGCAGATGCGCGGGAGAGCAGGAGATTAGGAATTACCATGACTCTTCTCAGGTAGATTTGACTCTTTTCAAGGCCTGAGCTGTAATGATTATGATGATTGTTCTCGGCAACCGCTTACTATTAGCTCATGAGTGACACACCGCTTAAATCAGCATTTATGTCACTAATTTATGCTGCTCTGTTAGGTCAGCATAAAGTTGATGACAGGTTCCCTTTAAGAAAATGAAAATACGTAAATATTACCTTATTATAAATACATTCCCAAATACTTTTCATTAGTTATAATGGCTTGTTTTGTCTAGGGAGCAATCATCAGGGGAAATAAAATGGCCGCTGTCCTATTAGTAGACACAAAACCTGTCCTAATCACACAGAAGGACAAGTTACTTCACAACACTGAGGTAAAGAGCTGCCTCATCCTCCTCTCTGCTCTACTTGTCCAGGGTTATGATCCTGAATACAGTTTAATATGATATTTAGCTGAATCTCTGTAGGAGTGGCGTTCATGAGGAGACATGAAGTACAGAGCGGGGATGGGGATGTGACTGTGTCCTGCTGTGTGATTAGGACAGGTTCTGTGTGTACTAATAGGACAGCGGCCATTTTGTTTCTCCTAATCAGTGCTCCCCAGACAAAACAAGCCATTATAACTAATGAAAGGTATTTGGGAATATATTTATAATAAAGGGATATTTAGGTATTTTTATTTTCTTAATTCCCGGAGAACCCCTTTAACTGAAGTGTTGCCTACTTGATGGTTGCCCAATCTTGAGATGTAAATCTGTTACTGCAGATGACATGCAGAGTCTTTGAAGACCTAATGTAGGACAAGACATTCTGCAGAAATGTTCATTTTGTCACCAGCACTTCTGAACTGGTGGCTTTCTTGATGTAAAGCCCACCATACATACATTTAATAGCTGTCTGATTGTTTGGCCAACAGCTGTCTCTCCCGACTCCCTCACACACATGCACTTTAGGTTCCTCTAGACATGTATATGTATTCATTGGGGAGAGAAGAGAAAGCCACTGCCAGACACTTCTGATGACAGCTTATCTCCCAGGAAAACACAGGGATCGGGTGACAATATTTATTTGTCATATCCTTCTCTCTCCCCTGATATCAGTTGTTGGGGAGAGTCAGGAGCTCCCCATACACACTAGACTGTTGTCCAAACCCATTTTTCTCAGTGGGGGCCTTAAAGAGGACCTTTCACCACTCCTGACATGCCTGTTTTAATAGCTTTATGCATTCCCCATGCAATAACAATTCCGGAACATCTATTCTTATGTCTGTATGTTGTGCCATTCCTTTATTATTTCTACTAGAAGTTATGAATGAATTGCTAGCAGTCTGCAGTAAGGGTACAGAGGGGAGGTAACCAGTTGGGGGTGTGTACATGTACAGTCTCACTCTATCCAATCAGCACTGCCATTTTCAGTCTGTGCAGGTACCCCTCCCCCTCCCCCCGACTGGTTACCTCCCCTCTGTACCCTTACTGCAGACTGCTAGCAATTCATTCATAACTTCTAGTAGAAATAATAAAGGAATGGCACAACATAGAGCCATAAGAATAGATGCTCCAGAATTGTTAGTACATGGGGAATGCATGAAGCTATTAAAACAGACATGTCAGGAGAGGAGACAGGTCAAGTTTAAGGAGCCAGACAGTGTGTGCCAATAGGCTCCTAAGAGGCTCCTAAGATGTAAATGGATGACTGAGAAGTTTGAAGACCAAACTTCAGTACTTTATTAAGAAACATTGTTCATGTGGTCACCGGCAGACTGTTTTAATATTAGACTATAAAGTCATTTAATAAGGTTACAGTTAAACATTATGTGTCAGTTTATATGTAAAAAAATGTATAAAAAATGTAATCTTTTATCTCATACCGAGCCTGGCTTATTCCTCAAGGGCTCATGCACACGACCGTATGTATTTTGCGATCTGCAAAAAATACGGATGACGTCCGTGTGCATTCTATATTTTGCAGAGCAGAACAGCTGGCCCCTAATAGAACAGTCCTATCCTTATCCGTAATGTGGACAATAATAGGACATGTTCTATTTTTTTGCAGAATGGAAATACGGACATACGGAAACGGAATGCACACGGAGCAACTTCCTTTTTTTGTGTGGACCTATTGAAATGAATGATTCCGCATACGGTCCGCAAAAAAAAAACGGAACGGACACGGAAAGAAAATACATTCTAAGGCTACAACTATATGTCTAGTGGTTGGAATCAATTTGAGGCTGGCCAAATAAAATCTACATGCAAGGTTCTGCCCAAAAACATCTACTTGCGAGGTGCTGCCCAAATGAGATCTACGTGCAAGGTGCTGCCCAAATAGGTCCCACAGGCGAGGTGCTGTCCAAATAAGATCTACGTGCGAGGTGCTGCCCAAATAAGATCTACAGGCGAGGTGCTGCCCAAATAAGATCTACGTGCGAGGTGCTGCCCAAATAAGATCTACAGGAGAGGTGCTGCCCAAATAAGATCTACGTGCGAGGTGCTGTCCAAATAAGATCTACAGGCGAGGTGCTGCCCAAATAAGATCTACGGGCGAGGTGCTGCCCAAATAAGATCTACGGGTGAGGTGCTGCCCAAATAAGATTTACGGGCAATGTGCTGCCCAAATAAGATCTACGTGCGAGGTGCTGCCCAAAGAAGATCTACAGGTGAGGTGCTGCCCAAATAAGATTTACGGGCAATGTGCTACCCAAATAATATCTACGTGCGAGGTGCTGTCCAAATAAGATCTACAGGCGAGGTGCTGCCCAAATAAGATCTACGGGCGATGTGATGCCCAAATAAGATCTTCGGGCGATGTGATGCCCAAATAAGATCTATGAGCAATATGCTGCCCAAATAGGATCTACAGTCGAGATGCTGCCCAAATAAGATCTACAGGCGAGGTGCTGCCCAAATAGGATCTACAGGTGAGGTGCTGCCCAAATAAGATCTACGTGCGAGGTGCTGCCCAAATAAGAACTACGTGCGAGGTGCTGCCCAAATAAGATCTACAGGCGAGGTGCTGCCCAAATAAGATCTACGGGCGAGGTGCTGCCCAAATAAGATCTTCGGGTGAGGTGCTGCCCAAATAAGATTTACAGGCAATGTGCTGCCCAAATAAGATCTACGTGCGAGGTGCTGTCCAAATAAGATCTACAGGCGAGGTGCTGCCAACGGCCCAAATAAGATCTACGGGCGAGGTGCTGCCCAAATAAGATCTACGTGCGAGGTGCTGTCCAAATAAGATCTACAGGCGAGGTGCTGCCCAAATAAGATCTACGGGCGATGTGATGCCCAAATAAGATCTTCGGGCGATGTGCTGCCCAAATAAGATCTACAGGTGAGGTGCTGCCCAAATAAGATCTACGTGCGAGGTGCTGCCAAATAAGATCTACGTGCGAGGTGCTGTCCAAATAAGATCTACAGGCGAGGTGCTGCCCAAATAAGATCTACGGGGCGATGTGGATGCCCAAATAAGATCTTCGGGCGATGTGCTGCCCAAATAAGATCTACAGGTGAGGTGCTGCCCAAATAAGATCTACGGGAATGTGCTGCCCAAATAAGATTTACGGGCGAGGTGCTGCCCAAATAAGATCTACGTGCGAGGTGCTGCCCAAATAAGATCTACGTGCGATGTGCGAGGTGCTGCCAAATAAGATCTACGTGCGAGGTGCTGCCCAAATAAGATCTACAGGCGAGGTGCTGCCAAATAAGATCTACGTGCGAGGTGCTGCCCAAATAAGATCTACGGGCGATGTGATGCCCAAATAAGATCTTCGGGCGATGTGATGCCCAAATAAGATCTATGAGCAATATGCTGCCCAAATAAGATCTACGTGCGAGGTGCTGCCAAATAAGATCTATGTGCGAGGTGCTGCCCAAATAAGATCTACAGGCGAGGTGCTGCCCAAATAAGATCTACGTGCGAGGTGCTGCCCAAATAAGATCTACGTGCGAGGTGCTGTCCAAATGAGATCTACAGGTGAGGTGCTGCCCAAATAAGATCTACGTGCGAGGTGCTGTCCAAATAAGATCTACAGGCGAGGTGCTGCCCAAATAAGATCTACAGGCGAGGGTGCTGCCCAAATAAGATCTACAGGCGAGGTGCTGCCCAAATGAGATCTGCAGGCGAGGTGCTGCCTAAATAAGATCTACGGGCGATGTGCTGCCCAAATAGGATCTACAGTCGAGATGCTGCCCAAATAAGATCTACAGGCGAGGTGCTGCCTATATAAGATCTACAGACGATGTGCTGCCCAAATAAGATCTACGTGCGAGGTGCTGCCCAAATAAGAACTACGTGCGAGGTGCTGCCCAAATAAGATCTACGTGTAAGGTGCTGCCCAAATAAGATCTACGTGCGAGGTGCTGCCAAATAAGATCTACGTGCGAGGTGCTGCCCAAATAAGATCTACAGGCGAGGTGCTGCCAAAATAAGATCTACAGGCGAGGTGCTGTCCAAATAAGATCTACAGGCGAGGTGCTGCCAAAATAAGATCTACAGGCGAGGTGCTGCCAAATAAGATCTACAGGCGAGGTGCTGCCCAAATAAGATCTACAGGCGAGGTGCTGCCTAAATAAGATCTACAGGCGATGTGCTGCCCAAATAGGATCTACAGTCGAGATGCTGCCCAAATAAGATCTACAGGCGAGGTGCTGCCTATATAAGATCTACAGACGATGTGCTGCCCAAATAAGACCTACGTGCGAGGTGCTGCCCAAATAAGAACTACGTGCGAGGTGCTGCCCAAATAAGATCTACAGGCGAGGTGCTGCCCAAATAAGATCTACGTGCCAGGTGCTGCCCAAATAAGATCTACGGGTGAGGTGCGCAAATAAGATCTACAGGCGAGGTGCGCCCAAATAAGATCTACGGGCGATGTGCTGCCCAAATAAGATCTACGGGCGAGGTGCTGCCCAAATAAGATCTTCGGGTGATGTGATGCCCAAATAAGATCTTCGGGCGATGTGATGCCCAAATAAGATCTTCGGGCGATGTTGAGCCCAATAAGATTATGGAATTTGCTGCCCAAATAAGATCTACGTGCGAGGTGCTGCCCAAATAAGATCTACAGGCGAGGTGCTGCCCAAATAAGATCTACAGGCGAGGTGCTGCCCAAATAAGATCTACGGGCGAGGTGCTGCCCAAATAAGATCTACAGGCGAGGTGCTGCCCAAATAAGATATATGTGCGAGGTGCTGTCCAAATGAGATCTACAGGCGAGGTGCTGCCAAATAAGATCTACAGGCGAGGTGTTGCCCAAATAAGATCTACGGGTGAGGTGCTGCCCAAATAAGATTTACGGGCAATGTGCTGCCCAAATAAGATCTACGGGCGAGGTGCTGCCCAAATAAGATGTGAGGTTCCAGGAAAACAGAAGGAGCTTCAGGACAAGACTAACGTTTCCCCAGGAACACTTAGGCAAACATCAGGACTTCTGGAACAAAGTGCTCCGGGCAGACAATGTAAAGATAGTTATCTGGCCATAGTGGTGAAAGATATGTTTCCCGAAACCACAGAAAGAAAGAATTTGTAGAGCATGTAAATGTTGTGGTGAGACCTTTTGTTGAAAGACTGAAGCCCAGCCAATTGTGGACCTTTCACTATGACAAGGAATACAAGAATCCCATCAAACATCACACAGCTTAGAATATTGCCTATAGAGGAGTGGAAAAAACTGTCCTAGACTTTGAGGAGAATTGGTAGACGACTACAAGAAATGTCTGCTGGGGTTTTATATATGTCAATGCTGTGTTTAATAAGTTATCACTAGGTGAATATATACGTTTTGTGTATTAGCATCAATTATGTATACTGTTTGGATACTGGAAAAAAAAACCTTTCACATGACTATATAGCTGAGAACCGTGCACCACTCGCTCCTCCACTTATAATGGATACTATGGAACACCGAGATGACAACATTACTGGAGAAAACTATCTTGGCGTCAGAGTAAAGTAACTGAGATCATTACCACATGGCCACGCTTGGTTTTCTGTGTAAACCTTTCATGTTTCACAAGTCTCATGAGCAACATTAGCCTTGTTCTTTCTGCTCTTGACCCTCTGATGAAATCTGCTACCATCAAACAAATCCAGTCCCATCTCACGATCTCATGGGGAAATTAATTTAAAATGTTATTTCGATCCCGTAAAGCGAGCCTGACTCCTGCTGCCCTGTTTTTGGCTAAAAAAAAAAAAACAATTCTTAAAGATTTCTGACCCACGTGATAGTGTGAGGAGGAGATTTGTGAAGTAGAGAACACTTTGGGGCAGACTTATCATAAAGATAGGCCACCTTTGAGGCTTGAAAAAGTCACAAGCTGAACGTTTGCAACATTTCCAACAGTACTTGCACAAAAATCTTTACGCAAGTGCCATTTCTCCGCTGGTCTCTCGACTTTCCAGAGGAGCGTGGTGGGGGAGAGATGGGGCTGGTGGCTCCGCCAAATTTATCATCTTCTTCGCCAGTTTTTCTGAAACTAGCCAGTATTTTAAGTTATCAGGCAGCGTGGTTTTACCAAGGACAGAAGTTGTCACACTAACCACAGTTGTTTTTATGAAGAGGTGAGTAGAAACCTGGACAAGAGCGGTGGCCATGGATTTAGGGGATCATTTATTGAGACCAGCATTGAATAAGCCCCTCCACTAGCGGTGGACTCGCCAAAGTTATATAGAGGCTCCAGCCGCTACATACGCCAGTCTAAATGTAAACCAGCTTCCTTGCCGGCCCATTCCCTTCCCAGCCCTTGCCAAGCCCAATTTTTTAGACCTGGCATAAGCGGGGAAAAGTCATAGATTGCGGTGCAGATTACCTTTGCGCCACACCCTGTGCCTAATATGTGCATATTTCTGATTGTAAATGGCCCCCATAGTGTTTTTGGACTTTGCAAAAGCATCTTGACTTGCCAGAGAAAATTAAGTCTATAGGTTTAGAAAGTACGGTTTGTAATGTGACTGTAAATCGGCTCAAAGACCATATCCAGAGAGTTTTTGTCAAATTCTGAATGGTTCACGGTTATAGGTGTGCATCCCAAGGTTCAGTGCTGGTTTCCCTATTCTTCAACGTGGTCACATTTCAACATACAGTACTGTTTCTTGACATGAATGTGGATCCTTTGGCCATAGTCAATTTTGCGGCTGGCTAGACTGGGGCTCAAAGCCTAAGAGATCGCCTAGATTTATCGATTTAACCTCCATACAGAGATGCAGACTTTGCTGCAGGAGGATCTCAGTCCCATGGAATAGTCACTGGTTTGAAGCTGGGCCCAGGAACAATGACAACCAGCTGTAGAGCATGGAACAGAACAGACCAGAAGCATGGACACCTGCAACAGACAAGGAGCTGAAACCAGGACACATGGACAGGCTGGATTGTAGAACCAAGGCTCAAACAAAGAACGTGGTATAGAACAAAGCCAAGTGTCCTCCGGCAAGGCTGTTCAGGAAACAGGCATAGTAACCAAGGATCAAGTGAAGTTAGGAATAGCCAGGGGTGGACTGACCATAACTTCCTGGTGGGCTGATGCATAGGGGGCCACTTGAACTCCCCTTATGGCTGCAGCCATGGAAAATAATCATCTGACTCCTGAATTCAATCGAATTGCCATCCAAAGGCAATTGGAGTAGGAGAACAGAACGTGGCAGCTGGCTCTGCCCACCACAGAGGGGCAGTTTTGGGGAGGTATTTTTTGCTCCTGGGGCAGTATTTTCTGATGCACTCTGGTATTTGGCTCTGCTGGGGTGGTATGAGTTAATGGAGGGGAGTATCTACCTCTCATCTATTAGCCAAAGCGTTGAATGCATACACAACATTTCTTCCTTTGGAGGTCCCAATACATGCATTACACGGACAGCCCATTGATTTCTGTGTGTAATATTTCATTTCCCCCTTGTGGTGGCGCTGCAGGGAAACTGAACACTTGCCGCCAGGTGTTCTCCAAAGATCCCTTTATGATCAGCTTATCAACTGAGGACCTTCTATCGAAAAAGATTTGTCCAAGTGGACAACCTCTTTAAACATTTATCTGTATGGTCACCAAACGGGTCCATCAAAGATCTTTTGGTCAAAGGATTCATGATTTATGAGTTTGATAGGATGACACAACTTTCCTCGAATTGTCCCATTAAGGTTGTTTTCCCCATGTGAACCATAGAAATAATTATTGGAAAGTTGACGTTTGCACAAGCCAAGGAAGGGAGCTTAGAGGATTAATGTCCCCTTTTCCTGAGTAATCCTTTGGCACACATACATAATAAACACCTAAACCGAAAAGGGCAGATTTCGTTTTCACTTGGAAGGTTTGCATTATGCTCATGAGAGAAAAGGCTCTAGGAAATATTACCAAGGAAGATCCAATATGTGGAAAGAGAATGCTCAACCTTGGATGTTGGGCCTTTACTTGTGTTGAGAGGCACTTTGCATTTTCTTTGTTGTATTTAGTAGATTATCACCGCTTTATGTAGAATTTTCTTGCTCTGGCACTTAGGGTTTAGGCTAGGTCTTCATTGTGAGGGGAAAAAAAGGAATTAGTGGGACCGGCACCACAACTTTAGTATTTTCCTATAGGAAACAAGCAAACAAAAGTGGAGACATATATACATATATAGGACATAGCTGAACTATAGTGGGTGCAACGGAGGACGGCTAAGTTAACTGAGTGAATGGGTGGATTTCAGTACTAATACACAGGGACGGGCTGACCATTGACCCTACAGGGAAATTTCCTAGTGGTCCAGTCTCCAGGGTGCCATCTGAGCCCTCTTCACGGCCACCGTCTGGGAAGCTTGGTTGGCAGCTGCAGGTTTCCCTCTTGAACTTGAGCTGGATCACTGTCCTCAGGATGGTGATACAGTTGAATACTGTGGTGAGGGCTGCACTCTGGTATTTGGTTCTGCTGGGGCGGTATTTTGTGCTCCTCCTACCTCTGTTGGCCCTGCCTACTTGTGTTGCCTCATCTTCTGTTAATGTGGACCCACCTACAACATGGGGCCACTTTTATTTTTTTTCCCAGGTCACCTTAAAGGAGTATTCCCATCTGAGACTATGGGAGCATATTGCTAGGATATGTCCCCATTGTCTGATAGGTGCGGGTCCCAACGCCGGGACCCATACCTATATCGAGAACGGAGCGGGGAAAGTGTAGGCTGGAGGACCCTGGGTTTCCCCGGGTCCGGCCACCACCAGGTGCTCTCTCCATAGAGGTGAATGGAAGCGCACCGCACATGTGCGGCCACCACTCCTATTCAGTTCTGTGGCCCCAACGGAAATAGCCGAGACAGCGCTCAGCTATTTTCGGCGACCTCATAGAAATGACACATGCGCAGTGTGCCCTCCACCACTCTCAGGGCTCTGTTTGCGGTGTAGGTGCTGGTCCCAGAGGTAGGACCTGCACCTATCAGACAATAGGGGCATATCCTAGCGTTAAGCCCTCATTGTCTGAGATGGGAGAACCCCTTTAAATTCTCAGTCAGTCTTCTAATACAGGTTAGGAAACTTAACAGTTTACTACAAAATGGACAGTACAGAGATCTCTCTCATAGACTAGGATTTGTCTGCCAGAGGAGGTTGTGATGGTTGATTAATTGAACACGTTCACAATGTCTTTTCTTAAAGCAATAGTATCACAAATGATGTGTACTAGATTTCGGGCAAAAAGAACGTTGATTCAGGGATTTATTCTGATTGCCAATATTGAAATTGAGAAGGAATTCATCGCCTCGTATGTGGCAATTGGCATTTGCCTCACTGGGGTTTTTGCATTCCTCTGGATCAACAATGGGATTACAGAATGGACTTCATGAACCTGTGGCAAAATCTGCCACGGTTTTTCACTTTGAATGCCGCAGACCCGCGCACGGTTTATCCCCAATGAATCAAACACAATATAACATTCTGCATACACAAAATATGTGATCACATAATATATAAACTAATACTACACTCACTATATAACTGAATGTAAGTTACTTAGCAAATACATCATTTGTGCCTGTCCACCACGGCAAGGTGACCTTCTTCGGATGGGAACCTACTGTGTATGACACCTCTCTCTGTGCCAACCAGCATCCAATGATTGGGAGGGCAAGTTCCACATATATTTTGAGCCTACTCTGTATTTTACCTTTCCTGGTGCCAGCAGACCTCCAATGACTGCATGGAGAGCAGGCGTCAGCTTTATACTACACTTATTAAAATCAGCCTGTGGGAAAGATGGATAAGTCAGGACTGCACGACCAAAATAGAGACAGCCATACCTCCAAGCGAATACTGCAAAGAAAAAACAAAGTCAGCAAATCCTAATGGCTGTAAAATACAAACACAACGCAACAGCATTCTGCATATACAAAATACGTGATCACACAATATATAAACTAATGCTACACTTACTATATAAATGAATGTGAGATATTTAGCAAAACCATTTGTGTCCGTCTACCACGGCAAGGTGACCTATTTTGGATGGGAACCTACACTAAATTCTACCTTTTGTGGTGCCAACCAGCCTCCAGTGAATTTAGGGAAGGAGCTAAATCGTGAACGAACACCCGCCTGATCTGTCTTGATGCCCATTGTCGCCTCATGGTGAGGCGTGGCCTCCGACGGCAGCAACGGAAAGCGGACACCACATGGCCACTGCTGCAAAAGATGCCGTGATCAGGCTGCAACTTGAAATCTGACACAGAATTCCAAGCAAAGGTCTAGGGATGAGCGAATTGACTTTGGATGAAACATCCAAAGTCTATTCTCATAAAACTTTGTTCCGGAGCAGGAGCTTCGTACAGTATCAGAATGTATTGGCTCCGACGAGCCGAAGTTATTGCTTCGCGAAGCCTCTCGAGACTTTGCCTAATAACTTCATGAATTAATTTTTACTGTAAAAAACCATTTCCCTTGGAAACGAACCCGACTTCGGGAAATGTTTATACATTACAAATTAATTTATGAAGTTATTACGCAAAGTCTTGAGAAGTCTTGGCTCATTTCAGCCAATACATTCTAATACTGTACGGAGCTCCTGCTCCGTACAGTATCGGAACGAAGTTTTATGCGAATCGACTTTGGATGTTTCATCCGAAGTCGATTCACTCTTCCCTACAAAGGTCCATTGGTTTGAATATCCCTCTGCCTAGGGTGTCGTGTCAGATTTCCAATGTCAAAGGTGTCTGATCTCTCGGTAGAGACCTTTATGACTCCCCTCCCCCCCCCAAACTGTTCCCATCAAGACGTAATTTCTTTTTGGAGGTAACCTCCGGCACTGCCTGGAACATTCCGATTATCAGTCATATGTCTTCTATTTCGGATGTTTTGGAGTTAAAGTAAGTGTCCCCGGTTGGAAGACGGCACAATCTGTGTGTGTTTGTTATGGTTTCTTGGGGTAACAGAACTGACCTGTCATGTTGGCGTGATGTTCCACAGTACACTCCAGCCCTAAGGTTCTGTTTGTAAAGGCCCATAGCTACTTACTGTGTTTATGCTAGATACTATCTTGTTTAGTCAATCTGAAAAAAAAAAAAAATGATCAGGGATTACACAAAAGAGCTGACCTTGCTGGATCTGCTTATATCTGAGCTGAACCAGAAAATGCAGGTGAATGCAGGAATTCAGCTCCATGGCCGTAACAGAGTGTACATTTCGACAGATTGCATTGTAATATTGTCCAGCTAACACCATAGAGCACTGCACCAAAGAAAAACAAATGCAGATTTTGTAGCCAGGGCTCATACTTACAACAAAGCCATGTCCATGTACCTTATATTTCAGCACACAGAGTCTCTTTTGGTCTAGATCAGATATCTGGGCCCCCCCCCCATCCATTAGCCGGATCACAGCTCAGCAATCCTGCTCTGGAGTTATTACTCAGCTGCCCATTCATTTGAATAGCCAACATGTAATACCACATTTCTTCTCAAGTGGCCACTGCAGGATAAATGTGTAGATGCTCACAGCTTCCACCCAGTGATATCAGCTGATCGCAGGATTTCAGATGCCAAACCTCCTGTGACCAGGTGATTGCCAGAAGATCCTCATTTCCTCCACCTAAGCTGGACCATTTTCCCTCTATTCATACTCAAAGCTACATTAAGGGACAACTTATAGCATAGACAAAATGTGCCTTCTGGGCCCTCCACATATCCTCGTTTAATCTTCCTCTCCTCTCATACATTCACATCATACTGACTCTTGGGGTATTATCTTATCTTGCCATCTTGATTGGCTTTAGGTCACTTTCAAGCAGCTATTAGCGAAAGTTGTCTATGGCTACTTTCACACTAGCGGTTTCTTTTTCCGGTATTGAGTTCTGTCATAGGGGCTCAATACCGGAAAAAAAAGTTTCCGTTTTGTCCCCATTCAAAAACAACGGAATGCTCGTAAAAGCATTCCGTTCCGTCTCCAGAACATGTTGCGGTTTGCTCTCCGTCCTGGGCATCCGCACCAAGATGGATCCGTCATGACCCCCAATGCAAGTCAATGGGGACGGATCCGTTCAGTGTGACACACTCAGTAAACGGATCCGTCCTCCATTGACTTTCAATGGAGTTCATGATGGATCCGTCCACAGCACACCACACATGACAGACACATACACACAGACATACACACAGACATACACATAGACATACACACAGACATACACACAGACATACACACAGACATATACACAGACATACACACAGACATACACACAGACATATACACAGACATACACACAGACATACACACCGACATACACACAGACATACTTACATGCTCCCAGCAGCTTCGCACATCACAGGAGGAGGAGGACTGCGCACACATAGGAAGATTCTGCCTCCAGCAAAGGGCGCTGTGAGGAATCTTCCTATGTGCGCGCCGTCCTCCTCCTCCGGAGCTGCTGGGAGCATGTAAGTATGTATGTGTATGTGATGTCTATGTGTATGTCTATGTGTATGTGACACGTGTGGGGCCAGAGCGCTGCTTCGCCTCCTCACGTGTACTTGCGGCAGCACGGATCCGGCGGCATCCTTCATCCGCCGGATCCGTGCTGCCGCTAATGTGAAAGTGGCCTTAGGCAGGTGCCATGACCAAACCTCCTGGAGTATCGATCCACGGCACCTTCCGCTAACTCAGTAGCACTGGGACTTTACTGTAAAAATTAGACTACATTATCTTTGCTTGATTCTTTGATTTGTATAGTTGTATTAGGCTACTTTCACATCTGAGTTTTTGCTGGATCTGTCATGGATCAGCAAAAACGATTCCATCATAATAATACAACTATCTGCATCCGTTATGAACGGATCCGGTTGTATTATCTCTAAAATAGAAATGACGGATCCGTCTCTAAAACCATTGTAAGCCAGTGGGGGACGGATCAGTTTTCTTTTGTGTCTGTCTTGCTCCGCATCCCAGGACGCACTCAAAAACGCTGCTTGCAGTGCTTCTGTGTGCGTCATTGGAACGCAGTGAAACGAAACGGAATACATTCTGCATTCAGTCCCAGTCCAGTCAATTCCTGATAATTGCCTGCTCGAACGGCGCATGTATATGCTCCTTAAGGACATACTTAGTGGATACATAGTCACTCTCCAAGATGAGGAGGGGACTCTAGAACTAAACAGGGTCTAATGAAGGTGGATAACGAGTGGTTGTCCAAACAAGACCACAGCTATAAGCACTCAAAGATACTTTATTCTCCTTAATCCAGTAGAGTTCGCCGACATTCCATTGATTCCTTCAGAGTCTATTGTTTTTGGAGACACCTAGAGGCCTGGTTGCTGCGCAGTCTTTTTTCCATGGAAAATGTAATTGTTTTTCTGTGCGATAGGTTCTATAAAGATTTTCTGGCCATGGTGGAAGGGGTCCCAGCACCTTTAACAGCAAGGGAAATGATCAGCAAATGTTCATGAAGCTTTACATGATGACCTTTGGAGTCAATGGTTGGACAAACCAAACCCTGCTAAGGGTGGGCCACCTTTGACTTAAAAAGACGGTCCCAAAAAAGGATGCCTGGTATACCTCAATCGGTCATATACACAGCATCTACATTAATCAATACATTCAGTCATTGCCTCATAATATATTCTGATATCCTGCAGGTGTCTCATATGCTGTGTATATGAAGTTATCCAAGGTAGGATAAAAGATGGGTAAAAACAACAATTCACTAGATGTGCTCACAGTTTCTAATATTGATGGTATACAAAGGATGGAGGCACCATGTTTACCTACTCTTGTACCATCATCCTTAAAGGGGTATTCCGGTTACCATAAATATAACTTATGTTTTAGACTAATTCATCATCAATAATGACGTAATATAATGTCAGTTTCACATATTTACTGTTTAGTAGTTATAAAAGTTTATTCCTTACTACTCACTGTGTTTCCTCATGAGTTACCATGGCACCGACCTGTAGTTCTGAGCCTTTGTCAGGTCGAGCATGCTCAGTGTGTTGCTATCAGTTCTCTAGCTAAATGTCAGTGTGCTGCTGATTACTGAGTAGAGGGTGCTTGGCTGGACTGGAATGTCAGACAGCCAATCAGTAAATATCAACACTCACAGCAGGAAAGCTAGGCATTGTGGGTATTGTAGTTTTGTGAGGGAAGATCAGGAGCCATGATACTGTCAGGTATGGGTTCTGGTTATATGTACAGGTATGGGTTCTGGTTATATGTACAGGTATGGGTTCTGGTTATATGTACAGGTATGGGTTCTGGTTATATGTACAGGTATGGGTTCTGGTTAAATGTACAGGTATGGGTTCTGGTTATATGTACAGGTATGGGTTCTGGTTATATGTATAGGTATTGGTTCTGGTTATATGTATAGGTATGGGTTCTGGTTATATGTATAGGTATGGGCTCTGGTTATATGTATAGGTATGGGCTCTGGTTATATGTATAGGTATGGGTTCTGGTTAAATGTACAGGTATGGGTTCTGGTTATATGTACAGGTATGGGTTCTGGTTATATGTACAGGTATGGGTTCTGGTTATATGTACAGGTATGGGTTTTGGTTATATGTACAGGTGTGGGTTCTGGTTATATGTACAGGTATGGGCTCTGGTTATATGTACAGGTATGGGTTCTGGTTATATGTACAGGTATGGGTTCTGGTTATATGTACAGGTATGGGTTCTGGTTATATGTATAGGTATGGGTTCTGGTTATATGTACAGGTCTGGGTTCTGGTTATATGTATAGGTATGGGTTCTGGTTATATGTACAGGTGTGGCCTCTAGTTATATGTATAGGTATGGGTTCTGGTTATATGTACAGGTATGGGCTCTGGTTATATGTACAGGTATGGGTTCTGGTTATATGTACAGGTATGGGTTCTGGTTATATGTACAGGTATGGGCTCTGGTTATATGTACAGGTATGGGTTCTGGTTATATGTACAGGTATGGGTTCTGGTTATATGTACAGGTATGGGTTCTGGTTATATGTACAGGTATGGGCTCTGGTTATATGTATAGGTATGGGTTCTGGTTATATGTATAGGGATGGGTTCTGGTTATATGTATGGGTTCTGGTTATATGTACAGGTATGGGTTCTGGTTATATGTACCGGTATGGGTTCTGGTTATATGTATAGGTATGGGCTTTGGTTATATGTATAGGTATGGGTTCTGGTTATATGTATAGGTATGGGTTCTGGTTATATGTACCTGTATGGGTTCTGGTTATATGTACAGGTATGGGTTCTGGTTATATGTATAGGTATGGGTTCTGGTTATATGTACAGGTATGGGTTCTGGTTATATGTATAGGTATGGGTTCTGGTTATATGTATAGGTATGGGTTCTGGTTATATGTACCGGTATGGGTTCTGGTTATATGTATAGGTATGGGTTCTGGTTATATGTATAGGTATGGGTTCTGGTTATATGTATAGGTATGGGCTCTGGTTATATGTATAGGTATGGGTTCTGGTTATATGTATAGGGATGGGTTCTGGTTATATGTACAGGTATGGGTTCTGGTTATATGTATAGGGATGGGTTCTGGTTATATGTATGGGTTCTGGTTATATGTACAGGTATGGGTTCTGGTTATATGTACAGGTATGGGTTCTGGTTGGGTCACAGCTTGCAGTCTTAATGCAGTTTTTCAAAAATTAAGTTACTTTACCGGAATACCCCTTTAACGTTGGATACTAACATAATGGTGTACATCTGTATGCAGTGAAGTCCCCCTAGAGATGGCGGTAGGTGGACAGAATTTTATTGAAATGATTCACTCTCACCCTATCCCATAATAATATATAGTGCTGTTTCTAGGCAGAGGAAGATGGGCCCCTCCAGATGCTTTGATCCCTTTATTATTGCCCTATTGCCTGGATGTCCACACTCTACAGCAGAATACAGATAACCGCAGGATCAGCCACAACAGAGGTTGACATTTGGTTACAGTATACACATTTATCAGGAAAATGCTTAAATAGTCAGCAGACCCAGGCTCATTTACAAAAGTCTGAAGTCCATTAATAGACCATGTAGTGGAGTAAATAGCATGCTGTAGTCTCCTGATAGATGGTTACAGTCTACTGACAGATTGCATATGTTGACATTTTGAAATTGTCTTATTGTTCAGACTCTCATCTGCAATTCAGATACTAACAACATGTTGTGGAATCACTGTATGAGCAATATTATGTATGTAATATGTAGGTTCAATATAGAACTTTTGACCCATGTAATTTCTTCTTTAAAATGTCATGTATTGAAACCTGCTTGTCTATGTAGGAACAGTGCAAATACTTTATCCCGAATAAAATGTTTCAAAAAACCTACATCAAAACAGCACAAAAATGTTAAATTTAAAAAAATCCATTTAATCAAAGTGCATAAGAGGATAAAGCTAAACTCGACGTTCTGGCCCTTTCCTTGCAAAATTCAAATTAATCAGTAAAACTAACTAGCTAGCACGAAGCCCCTTTGTTTGAAGAACATCCGCCAATAGGACCATTGTCTTCAAGGACAGCTGCCACCCTTAGTTCATCAGCATTGCATAAAGCTCCTAAGCAAACAAGCCCTAGAGATAACTTCCTAAGCAGTCCTGTCTTCAGCAGCTTTCAGTAAAGAACACTTTCTCTCTCATTGTGGACAAAAATAATCAAGCTAGAACGTTGGAGGCATGGAGATCTGGAGAAAAGCGGTACGGTAGGCTCCATTTCTAATGTATTCATGTGGGAACACTTGGCTGTACCAGAACCTAACTGGCACTGGGATTACTGAAATGCTGTTTAATGCCAGGCATATAAGGAATTTTAATTAGGAACTCATCACATGGGTTTATTAGAAGATTTTGACCTGAGCTAATTTGAGAGGAACCTCGAGAGTTCTAAGAAATTATAAGAAGATGTTATTATGTTGATTTTGGCTCCTGGACACCAGATTAATTTTTCCCAGAAGGTTTTGTCTTCGATTGGATTTAGTCATGAACATATTATGTTCTCATTGTTAATTTTTAGAATTTTTTTGCAACGTAGACAAGTCTCAAACAAGTTCAATAATGTTCTTGCTTGAAGAATCCAACATAAGTGTTGGCATCTGCTAGGAGGTGTTGTACCGAGCAGGGGGTATACACTCATTAATGGTATTGTATATGGACATAGTCTGGTGAATTCATCTGGTTCCAAATACAAGTGTGTGAATTGTCCCTTCAGTGAATGCACTAGTTTGACTCGGGCCAAACTTGAGAGAGCTGTACACATTGCATTAATATCAACGGTATCCAAAGACCATCTAATGTGTATGAGGGTCTTCGGGCTGCCCCCCTCCCCCCAAAGGCAGATTCGGAGGAGAGAAGGATCTAGCTGTTGAATTTCGACATGCCCGATTTGTTTGTTCTCAGTGGAGATAAGCAGTCCACAGAGGTGTCTGGCGGTGGCTTACTCTACTATCCCTGTGGTCATAAATTTCTCTCAGTGGATCACAATGATCTACCAATAGTTTTATGCCTGTGAGGGCAACCAGACAGTCCACCTACAGAAGTCAAGGTTCAGGCAGGTTGGCTCTTTACATTTCTAATCCTGTTGTTTCCATGATAATTTCGTAATGATAGCTGCATGTAAAGGCAGCTAACAAGCAGGCAATGATAGGGAAGGAACACTCATGGTGAATAATAGACCATTCTATTATTTTTCGTATGGACAATGGTTGACTTTTTTGAGGATTGACAGTAAATCCTGTGGAAGTTAATCTCACTGCTTCCCACGCATATGAACAGGTCAGGTGTAAATGAGTCTACACAACAGTGTCTCAAATGCAAATAAACCCTACTGATGATAATTGACATCTGGGCCTGGACAGTCTATTTGGTAGACTCCTAGCAATGAGAGGTTCAAGAGCATTTCCACCTAAAATAAGAAAAACACCAATAAAAATAGTATAATTATTTCCATTGTTCTATTTGGTTTGGTGGGATCCCTTTGCATGTTCCACAAGAGTTGTCCCCAACTTTCCTTCATCTTCCTTGTAGAGGTAGGACCTGGTCGTGGTTGTGATGCATCTGCCATTCTCACCATAACTAGGCAGAGCTTGTGCTTGGGATTATTGGAAAACCGGATGACAAAACCTGTGGGAAATTAACAAACAGTTCAGTATCTTTACAAACTTGACAGATGACACCTGTAAGACTGACATGTACAATGTTGGTTTTAGGTGCTGGCCAACCGGACAATCGCCCAGGGCCCACATTTATTAGAGAACCCCAATTTACATGGCACTTTTTCCATTTACCCCTTTACTGCACTAGACCACCAAGGACTTTATCATTAGATTATTTAAAAACGAAATGACTGATCTATCTGAACATAATTATGGGCACTATGTGGTAGTATTATTTGCATATAGTATGGGAGGTATTATTTAGGTATGGCCGTATAATTTAGGTACTGAATAGTAAAGGGTATTTTTCATTGTATGGCATTATTCAGGCATGAATATTTAGATGAAAGGTGCAAATGTATTTGTGTTTTACAGATTTTATAAATTTAGGGGGTCTGCTACATTGCCTGTTTCCCATTTATTGCAAAACCAACACTGAATACAGGGGCGTAACTACCATAGCGGCAGACCATGCGACTGCTATGGGGCACAGGGCAGGAGGGGGCCAGTGTTAGTTGGGATCGTCTCCTCTTCTATTGGAGGTGAAAACTTGGTCAGGACTCTACCCTCTAAAGGAACAACGTTTAGCAAATGAGGCAGTAGAAAAATGGCCCAAAGGTCATTGAAAGGGGTTTAGGCAGAAACCCTTCTATCCTGTGTGGGGGGCCTGGTCTGATCCATGCTATGGGGCCCTTACTTCTCTATGTACATCACTGCCTGCATATGTGCTGGGGTTGATTCGATCTTGATAGGGAAATGACCTTTAAATCGGTCTTTGCAAAAACAAAAAAAGAGCTGGTAATCCCAATACAGACCCTACTGGGCGATGCGAGATGTCTCAACGAGGGGATGAATTTATTTCCTCGTGAAGATGTGAGAATTCTCTCTGTACTTTGTGAACAATACAGACAGCTGTATAATGTCTGACTCATTGGCAGAATCGCAAGTCATGTGTCAAATGCTGATTAGTAAGCCGAGGTGATAAGGGGAACTCAAACAGCCCATTCTTTGTAGTTTCCATTGGGACTCTTCAAGTGTAAATTTACAATGGACTGAGTCTATTTTTAAGGCCTCTAGTTGGTGTTTTTTGCGGGATGAGTGACAAGATCATCTCCTCCTCTGATCACTGATTGCTAATCATTTGGGTAAACAGTGTTATCAGCTCAGTTCCTTATCTGTCATGGTGTATTTGAATTGTATATCATCCCCAGTCATTACTCTCTATGTAACAGACACAGGGCTGCCCCCTGTAAATGCTGCCGTCTTTAGTATCGGCAGGACCCTCGCATGGCTTTGGCTGGAGATGGTCATTTTATTACAATTTCTATTTGTGGCAAGCGGTATTGTTTGCCTCGACGGGATAGCAGTCATGTTGGTTTTTCTAGTTTGCCCACTACCCCCACCCCCGCTGCCCTTTATCCCTTGCTAATAACACTCACTCAAGGTTGCAAAACAAATCAATGCAAATCAGTGGGTGGCATTATCTGCAAGACACATTAATGATCTATAGGCAATGTGGACTGGGCTGTTTCCGAAATGATGGGCTTGGTGGAGGGTTCCAATCAGAGACTTTTAGGAAACGTAAAACTTTCTTCAGGTGCAATCCAAAATTTGAATAAATACTGTGGTGTGAATGTGGTCAACCACAATGTCTCTCCTTACTTCTACAATGATCCCTCAAGATATAATGGCCTCAGGATACAATATTTTCCACATACAATGGTCTTTTCTGACCCATCATAAGTTGAAACTAGACTCAACATACAATGTCTCAGATCCAACCAATCAAGGCCTCTTGATAGTTGTATTAGTTACTAGTTATCAGCTATTCCTGACTGTTATATGTAAGGACTTGTTTTATCTGTCTTAGTTATCTGCTTATTTTTCTTAAGGCCTCTTTCACACTAGCGGCAGCACAGATCCGGCAGGTGAAGGGTGCCGCCAGATCCGTGCTGCCGCAGGGACATGTGTGGGGCCGGAACTGCACAGTACATACACACAGACACAGACATATACACATACAAATACACATACATACTTACATGCTCCCGGCAGGTCTCCACAGCGCAGGAGGAGCAGGACAGCACGCACATAGGACGATTCCCCACAGCGCGCACATAGGACGATTCCCCACAGCGCCCTTTGCTGGGCGCTGGGTGGAATCGTCCTATGTGTACGCCGTCCTGCTCCTCCTCCTCCTGCCGGGAGCATGTACGTATGTATGTGTATTTGTATGTGTATATGTCTGTGTAAGTTTATGTGTATGTATGTGTGCAGGTGACGGATCCGTCATGAACTCCATTGAAAGTCAATGGCACACCACCGTCTTGGTGCGGATGATAATGAATGGGGACAAAACTGAAGCGTTTTATTCCCGTATTGAGCTCCTATGACGGAACTAATATAAAACGCTAGTGTGAAAGTAGCCTAAATCTTCATTTTCTTTTATCTTGGATGGCATTTTGGGGCTTGGAACCAATTACTCAACTTACAATGGTTTCAACATACAATGGTTTGTCCTGGAACCAACTAATATTGTAACTTGAGGGACCACTGTATAAGTTATAGGAGCTGTTGATTTTACACACTTCAAAGTGGCCTTATTTGTCCGTGCATTGTAGGGTTAAGGCTCCTCCACTTTTTTTTTTATTCTTTTTTTATTATACCTCTAGAATGTCCTATTTTATTTGCCAGGGTCCAAAGAAAAATGGCCTACACATTGAATTGCACTGTATTTACCCAGACTGTGGAATCAGGTTTCGTGTTCGAGGAGTCAGAATAAGTAGAAATATAGTTGGAAGTTCGGCTTACCGACTTCACATCCTTGCTTATTATTCCCCTCAATATTAGGGGCCAAGATTTCCCACATCCGAAATAATATACAGGGCTGCCTGGGAGGTGTTTCAGATTTCTTGAATGTGCCTTTCAGAACTCGGTGTGGGGGAAATCTGCTAGGCAAAAAAGCATAATCTGTGGGGATAGAAAGGATCACGCTGTGTGCTCCAAACTTATTTTGTGTATTTATGTCTATTTATGCCCATCTCAACAGGTTTGAAAAGCGTCGAAAGAAAGTTGCGTGACTAAGAGGAGTCGTAAATGGCTCCAAAGTTATTAATTGATTAATGCTCCTTTTTTTTTTCTTGCCAAATTTTCCTATAAATGAAAAATAGCCATGAAATGCGTCTAACGTGCCTCGCGAGTTGTGCCATATTTTGATTAATTTGATGCCATTTTCATTGAGTCCTAAATTAACGCTTTCTACTATGCCGTTGGCAGACCTCACCAAAAAATGGCACCGAAATTCACAGAAATTTCTGAAATGAACTAAGGCTTGTATGTCAAGTCTCCATTGATCACTAAGGATCAAGCAGATTCCTGCCCATAAGGAGTGTTGTTGGGCGATAACAAGTCAATCGGTGATCATTTGCACCACACACCCATTCTTTCAGTAAACCCAAGGCCACAACCTGGACATGTGCTCCATGTTTATAAAGCCTCCAGTTGACATTTTTTCAGGTTTCCCTCCTATTGGGCAGATTATACCAAGTCAGACCAAATCAAAATGGCCAACAATTCTTTTTTTGCAGCATTTTGAGTTTTTAGGGTCTCTCTTACATGGACAGACAATAGCCTAAACGATTGGTTTTTCACTGCTTAGGATCATTGAGGTGATCATTCGTTAACATAATTGTCTGCAACGTTTTCCCTGTTACTTAAAAACGATAATTTTAATGTTCACGGAAAATATGCTGATCATTGGGAGCATTTACACAGGCAATGACCGCGAAATAGTCATTGTTCATCCGATCCTCTGGCCACGTCAAAGGCCCTTCAAACTCAAAATCCTGGAAAAAAAGAATCGTTGGCTATTTTGGCTTGGTCTGATGTGGCATAATCTGTACAACAGGAGGGAAACCTACAAAAATATCACTTTTTATAAGTATGGAGCTTGTGGCCAGATCGTGGCCCTGGGTTACTTGAAAGAATGGGTTTGTGATGCCAGTGTAGACCCTACTGACCAACGTAATATTTCTCATTCAGTTGTGAAGGACTGACCATTCAAGTGAAGTCAAAGTGATCAGGAATCGCTGATTTTGAGGGGTCTCCAGCAGATGTTGGAGGGGGAAAGGATTGATTGGATCTGAGCTGCCCAATCGTTTTGTTTTTGGGGAGGTATATTTGTCTGACAGTGGCCTTCTTCCATCTTCCCATTCAGGACACGTGCATGCTCGGCCAAATCAAGCGTGTATGTTTATAGATAATTTTAGAGGGATGCCTGTCAGCTAAAGGAGTAATCTGATGCTTATGGCCAGCTTTAGAAGGAAAATGCATATGGCCCACAGATTGCAATAGCCAATGTTTACTAGAGGGCATTCACATGAACGTATATATTTTGTAGTCCGCAAAACGGGGATGACGCAGTTGTTGCATCCGGATGATGTTCATGTTGCATCCTTTTTTTTTTCCCTGGACTTATTGACTTCAATGGGTCCATGGATTACATTTTGCTTAACGGACCTATAGATGTGGAAAGCACATGGAAGACATCTGTGTGCTTTCTGCATCCATATGTCTGTAGGAAGTCAATGGGTCTGCAAAAAAAAAAAAAAACCCAAACTGATGCAACATGGACATCATCAGTATTTTGCGGTTACGGGTTTTGTGGACCACAAAATCATATGGTCATGTGAATGCCTCCTTATTCTGAGCTTCTCAGATCTAAAGAACGATTGCTATAGGGGTTCAGAAGTAGCAGCACAACCAAGACATGTTGCCCGAGGGTGTCCAAACAAGAAGACACAGGTAAATGTCACTGGTAGGTGGAGGTTCTGTACCAGATTTTAAATTGGGGCCGGGAGCTTGAGTTATCCCTCTGGTTTCTGATACAAGGCGGCCATTATAATATGTGCTTGGTGCAAGGTTATGTCTGGTACAATGAAATAAGGCTACAACAGGAAGTGGATTCATTGTGTATTGGAGACATTCACGTTAATGAGCCTTTCATTGTGTAGAAAGGGAACAAATCTGCGAACGTCACATCTTTTGTAAAACAAAATGTTTGCAAATTTGCATAATTCTGTGTAGAGAATGCAGACGAGAGATACAGATTATTTATGTAGTCTTTTTTATCACAGATATTGGAAATCTCCTCATCTGTGGCAGCCATTTTGCATTGCATCACAAACCCACTGTTTTACACGCCTGAGACTGCCGATAGGAGGAGATGGCCGCACCCTACTCTTCTTCCTCCCACCCCTTAACTAGAGCTGCTCGAACTGCCCAATCCCATAAATAACGAGGCAGGACAACGATAACATTCTTTCCAAAAAACCTCTCCTTTTATTGGGCGGTGATCGGCCACAGCAGGTATCAAAGTTCAATAACAGTAACTCTTTTCCAGTACAACATCAACCGCGTATCCGAACAGCGGAGCGCTATGCCAACCGCCGTCTCCACAGCGGGCACCTTCGCCATCCGCATTCACCTTTTAATTCTTAATTACCGCCTGCTGTGACTTGCAACGAACACCCAGATAACCTGAAACAGAAAAACGATCAGGAACCATCTGCATAGAACAATTTTTTAAAGGGCGGGCGGGCAGGACAAACCCGCTTCCTTCCAAGAGGAAGATCGGGGGTGGAGACAGGGGCTATATAGTCCCAGGGAGGAGCCCAAATACCGGGGGGGGGGAAATGAGGGAGGGAAAGTGGGGTATCCCTTCCCCTAAGATCCCTCCCCTCCGTACTAGTTAACCCCTTCTCACCCTCCCCCGGCCATAACCTGATGAGGGAGGGGGCATCCGCAGTCCCTGTGCCCCCTTTCTATGCTATCGGGGGCTCATCTAAACATTTTACTCTTTGCCCAACAATGGAGTGTGGCTTCTTCGAGTGTGGCCTAAATCGCCATATGCTCCAAAAATTGCACCAAAACAGAGCTTAGGTATTCAGTAATGTGTGCTGCAAATAGTAATATTCTGCTCCATGCATAGCAGGTTAGGGTATGACACAACTCTTTGGCTGGTCGCATGCAGACAAGCCATGCCCAATGGGCACACAGTAAAATAATGCAGCAATTGGCTACTGCAAGTGGACACATAGCAAATTAGTATAATCTTACTTAAAGGGGTTGTCCGGGTTCAGAGCTGAACCCGGACATACCCAGGTTCTCACTCCGGCAGCCCCCCTGAACAGGGCATCGGAGCATATCATGCTCCGATGCCCTCCCTTGCCCTGCGCTGGATCGCGCAGGGCAAGGGCTCTTTTGTTTGTAAACATTCACTGCCGGGCGGAGGCTTCCGCCCGGCAGTGAGTTCGGTGACGTCACCGGCCGTAATGGGCCGGCTTTAGCACTGCCCTAGCCGTTTGAATGGCTAGGGCAGCGCTAAAGCCCGCCCATCAGCGCCGATGACATCACCGGGCTCACTGCTGGGCGGAAGTCTCCGCCTGGCAGAGCCCGGTACGTCACCGGAACTGGGCTAAATTCCTTTGCCCTGCGCTAATTAGCGCAGGGCAAAGGAGGGCATCGGAGCATAGGATGCTCCGATGCCCTGTTCAGGCGGGCTGCCTGGGTGAATTGAAAGGTATGTCCGGGTTCAGCTCTGAACCCGGGACAACCCCTTTAAGCTACTTTCACACTAGCGTTTCTCTTTTCCGGTATTGAGATCCGTCATAGGGTCTCAAAACCGGAAAAAAACACTTCCGTTTTGTCCCCATTCATTGTCATTGGGGACAAAACGTAACTGAACAGAACAGAGTGCTCCAAAATGCATTCCGATCCTTTCTCATACCAGAGAGGAAACCATGGCATGCTGCGGTTTGCTTTCCGTCGTGGGATGTGGACAAAGACAGATCCGTCATAACCCCCAATGTAAGTCAGTGGGGACGGATCCGTTTTCTCAGACACAATAGAAAACGGATCTGTCCCCCATTGACTTTCAGTGGAGTTCATGACGGATCCGTCTTGGCTATGATAACGATAATACAACCGGATCCGTTCATAACAGATGCAGACAGTTGTATTATCATGACGGAAGCGTTTTTGCTGATCCATGACTGATCCAGCAATAACCCTAGTGTGAAAGTAGCCTTATAATAAGATCTATTAGCAATAGAAAACCCCCCAATTTAGAATTCAACCACCTCTAATTGGCCCGTTAAAGGGCCATGCATATATTTATCACAGAAGATAATTAGAGCAGTAGCTCTTATCTCGCAATGGTCAGCTTCCTGCAGTGTCCTTAGGGCCCACTTACACTGCCTGAGGTCAATAACATGCACAGATCAATGATACGCCAAGCATATCTGCGTTTGTTTAAAGGGCTTTAACACAGGCTGATGCCAACTGCATGGGGTACAAATGATCGTTAATATGATCATTCGTGCCCCCCCGTACAGCTTGTATATTCTTAGGCCTCTTTCACACTAGCGTTTTCTTTTTCCGGTATTGAGTTCCGTCATAGGGGCTCAATACCGGAATAAAACGCTTCAGTTTTGCCCCCATTCATTGTCAATGGGGACAAAACTGAACTGAAGACAACGGAATGCTCCTGAAAGCATTCCGTTCCGTCTTCAGACCGGAGAACAAACCGCAACATGCTACGGTTTGCTTTCTGTCCTGGGGATCCGCACCAATGCAAGTCAATGGGGAAGGATCCGTTCAGTTTGACACAACAGAAAACAGATCCGTCCCCCATTGATTTTCAGTGGAGTTCATGACGGATCCGTCCCAGCGATATTACAGATAATACAACCGTATCCGTTCATAGCGGATGCAGACGGTTGTATTATCAGTAACGGAACCGTTATTGCTGAACCCTGCCGGATCCAGCAATAACACCAGTGTGAAAGCAGTCCCTGTTCACACGTGCAGATGTGCTGCCAACCAGCAAGAATTTCTATAATCTGATTACCCAACAAGCAAGAGCCTTTATTCTTGGCTTTACGCGCTGTTATTATTAATATGCAGTTTTCTGTTTATTTAGAGATATAAATATAAGCTTTAGATCGAATTAGTCCACACTGAATATTGGAAGGAGGAATTCCTTTTGTTGGAAGGTTTTCAGAATTTTTCTGCAAAATCCGCATGAGTTAAATGTAGATTTGTTATGGATTTTGCAGTTTAAAGGGCATCTGTCAGCAGTTTTGTACCCATGACACTGGCTGACCTGTTACATGTGCACTTGGCAGCTGAAGACATCTGTGCTGGTCCCATGTTCATATGTGCCTGCATTGCTGAGAAAAATGATGTTTTATTATATGCAAATGAGCCTCTAGGAGCAACGGGGGCGTTGCCGTTACACCTAGAGGCTCTGCAATCTCTGCAACTGCCGCGTCCTAGGTACAAAACTGCTGACAGATGCCCTTTAATTCACTCTTGAGAAAATCTGCATCTGCAGGTTAATTCTGCTGCAGATTATGGACGGATTTTTATTTTTTTTACACCGTGTGGATGAGATTTGGCAGAACTACGTATTTACCGCAGTGGCGATTGTGCGGCTATGCAGCGTGGTCATATCTGCACAGTAAAGTTTCCATATTATGTTGCATTGAGAATTTAACTTGTGATGGAGGCCTGCCTATATCATCCTCCTCATCCTCCCGTCTGGAACAGCTCTAGCCACAACCTGGCTTTACGGATCCCTCCATCAGTAGGTAGTCAGCTCACATAGTAGCAAAGGTCTGATTACATATCACGTTCATTAAATTGCAAATCTCACGCTGATATGTCACCGCATGGAAATGCAGAATGAAGCGTATTCAGTGTGAATTCACCTGTATGTGCAGCCGATCTGCTATGCTAATAGCTTCTTCAGCCTTGAGTGCCAATTAGAAGTAAATAGTCATTTGCATGAAGTCATACAGGGAGGATTAACCCCTTCAAGACCGTGCAATTTTCTGTTTTGCGTTTTTTTACTCCCTGCCTTTCGAGTCATTTTTAAAAAAAATTTCTGTTCACACAGACACATGAGGGATTGCTTTTTTCGCTGAACAATTTGTTCTTTCTAATGGCACCATTTAATATTGCATACAATGTAGTGGAAAGCTAGTAAAACTGACTTGTGACCTTCATTCCTGGGTCATTATGATTACAGCAATACCACTATTATATAGTTTTTCTTGTTTTAAAGGGGTTATCCCATGAAAAATGAAAATCAGACATCATCAGGGGGCAGGTGAAGGATGAAACTGAGCACGTGCGACCTTCTCAGTGAGCAGGTCAAAGAAATAAGAAAAAACAAACAGCAGGTGGCGCTATACAGATAAAAAAATGAAAATCAGACATCATATAGGACATGGCAATCTCTTTCTAACAAAGCTAGAACCAGCCCTGTACCTCACATGGATCCAGAGATCTCCACATTCATTGCTCTGCTAGATTTATATCAAGATAGCAGCTCAAGGAGAGTGTCTTTTCTACTGCAGCTAAGGGGGCGTGTCTCATCTCTCCCTCTCTCATCTCAGGAGGCGTGTCCATGCTCTCCCTATCACAACTCAGGAGGCATGTCCATGCTCTCCCTATCACTGCTCAGGGGGCAGGTGAAGGATGAAACTGAGCATGTGTGGCCTTCTCAGTGAGCAGGTCAAAGAAATAAGACAAAACAAACAGCAGGTGGCGCTATACAGATACATTGTATTGAATAACTCAGTGGTTATGCTACATTTTTAATTAAATGCAATTACAAAAGTATTCAGATGCAGGTGCTGGTTTGAAAACTGTAGAATATTTTCTGTGGGACGACCCCTTTAACACTGGAGTGGTATAAAACATGTGGTCACTGGACTCTGGAGCAGTGGAAACGTCTTCTGTGGAGTGATGAATAACACTTCTCCATCTGAGGGATGAGTCTGGTGATTGCCAGGAGAACGTTACCTGCCTGACAGCATTGTGCCAGCTGTAAAGTTTGGTGGCGGAGGGATAATGCTAATGATATGTATTTCAGGGGTTGGCCTAGCCCCCTGAGTTCCAATGAAGGGAAATCTTAATGCTTCAGCATACCAAGACATTGTATGTTTCCAACTTTGTGAGAACAGATTGGAGAAGTTTTCTATTCCAGCATGACTGTGGCCAGTGCACAAAGCAAGGTCCATGGCTCCAGGCATGGTTGGGGAAGTTTTGTATGGAAGAACTTAACGGGCCGCACAGATCCCTGACCTCAACCCCATCCAACACTTTTGGGATGAACTCAGGGGCGGAATGGGAACTTACCAAAAGTGGCCCTGTTTTGTAGTTGGGTTCAAATTGATGGTAGGCAGGGCCAGCAATACCATATTGTGGCACATTATACCACCCCAATAGAGCCAAATACCACAGTCCATCACAAAATACCGCCAGCAGCACAAAATACATCCCCAAAAACTTTCACTGGCTGGCCATGAGGAGGGCTCACGTGGCAATTTCCCTGTAAGGTTTATGGCCAATCGCCCTTGGATGAACTAGAAGAAATATTGAGAGCCAGTCCATCAGCACTTGACCTTACCAATGCTTTTCTGGATAAATGGTCAAAAATATCCATAGTCACATTCCAAAGCCTTGCAGAAACCTTTCCAAAAACAGTTTAAGCTATTTTAGCAGCGGGGAAGTGGGGCTACTCTATATTAATGTGGATGAATTTAGAATGGGATGATGTCAAAAGTGGAGTTTGTTCCTCCGGGTTCTCTGGTTTCCTCCCACACTCCAAAGACATACTGATAGGGAACTTAGATTGTGAGCCTCATTGGGGACAGCCTAATGTCTCTAAAGCGCTGCAGAAATATGTCAGCACTATATGAGTAAAATAAATATAAAAATAAAAGCTTGTGTTACTTGGATTTTTGTCCATATAAAGTATGTTCCTTATTGTCATAGAGTCTAAAATATTAACACACAATCATCATGATTGGGTCTCATCACCAAGGTTTTGTATGTTCCATGTTCTTGTTGGTTGTTGCAGAAGTATCTGATGATACTTACCCATGTTGACCTCACTTATTGAGTAGGAAATGTTAGACCAAGACCAACCACTTGTTCTCTACGTGTCCAATATAAGTAATTGCCCCATTGTTTTGTCCGTTTGGACTACAGTTAATCTGTGAAGTAATATTGCTTCTAAAGGCCCTTTTACACGAGCCGATTATCGTTCAAATAATCGTTCAAACGTTCGGATTTGCACGATTATTGTTGCGTATAAACACGGGTAACGATTTAACGACGAACGAGATTTCGTTCGCTTCTCGTTGATCGCATCTTTTGTCCCGCCAATAAATTAATCGTTCATCGTTCGAAAAATCTTCCAGTTTAAACGAAAATCGTTTAGTCGTTGGCAGATGGTAATGGTAATGCTTATGGCAAGGAGCAAGGAACGATCGTAATAACGATTATAAAACGACCGAAAGTACGAAGATTGTGAACGACTTCTCTTTCAGTGTAAACGGTATTTACATTGCATCGTTCGATCGTTCATCTACGATCGCTAATACGATTTATCTTTCCGTGTAAAAGGACCTTTAATCATACAAGATCTACCAATACCATTCCGAGGTCACACTGTTTTACCTGCTATACACGAGATATAATTGATGGCCAACACCAGTAATTCTAACTGTATCTCCCAATTGTTGACCATTTATTGTTCCAGAGCTTTACTTCTCACAATGTAAAAAATATCTTTCCGTTTACAAGTGGGAATCGGTTGCCTTCTGAAGTTCCGAAAAGGCTGATCTACAGCTGATCAGAAGATCTGATGATCTTTGTCTGTGCAAGGTCATATAGTGAAGTCAGATGATAGAATGAGTAAAGGAAAGCCAGATCACAAGTGACTATTTTGTGTGTCACAATCACATTCAAGCATGCTCCTTCCCGATAACTGCCCTGATCCACGGCCCATGTAACAGGGTCTTAAATGAGTGGTTTGGTTTCTAACACATTTTTCTATCCCCCTCCTTCCTCCCAGACCTGTGGAGAGAGGCACACTGTCGTGGGGTTCTGGCTTCTTCGACCCACCTCTGCGTTTGCTGCTCTCCATTCCCTACTTGTAAACTTCTGGCATAGACAGCAGTCAAGTGTACTGCTGCAGCCAATGACGTATCCCCCAAGTGGCATGTGACCCAGTCAGTTAGTTCTGTATAGGTTGAATGAAACGGCATGGTGCATGCTCTACTCTGCTCCATTTAAATGAGGGACATGGGGTTCACATTTGATCTTTTTTTAGTGGGGAGAGGGGAATAATCCGCTGTCAGACTCCTCTTTTCCCCCCTGTTAAAACCATCGAAAGAAAGTGATAAGAGCAGCGTTGGACTGACGTCCCTTGGACCCACCCTCTACCCTCTGTTTGTGTAGGCCCTTTTTTACTAGTGGCCCATTATTATCAGCAGGGGCGATTGGCCATAGACTCTACAGGGAAATTTCTCGGTGGGCTGATGCCTAGAAGGGCCACCCAAGCCCTCCTCATGGCCTCTGGCCGGATAGATAATGATAATTATCTCCTAGGCATCTGGTCAGCCGGTGTCCTCCTGAATTCAACTGTATCCTCAGTACAGTGATACATGTCCTCAGCACAGTGATACAGTTGAATATGTCCTCAGCACAGTGATACAGTTGAATACTGTGCAGCAGAAGGCAGTATTTTGTGCTGCACTGTGGTATTTCATAAACCTGGGTCAGTATATTGCTCTGCACTATGGTATTGCTGGCCCAGCCTAATTATGTTACCCCGCCTTCTGTAAGTATGGACCTACCTACAACATGGGGCTAATTTTACATTTTTTTTCCAGGACCACTCTTAAGCCCTTTTAGACGGGCCGATGAGTCTCCCTGCCCGAGCGCCGATCAGCGACATCGGCGCTCGTGCAGGGAGCCTTTACACGACACGATGAACTAAGAACCGGGCCGCACGAGTGATCGCTGTATCACTCGTGCACCCCTGCAGCTCAATACTGTCAGGCGCGCATCACCCATTACCATCTGCCAACGACTAAATGATTTTCGTTTAAACTGGAAGATTTTCGAACGATTAACGATTAATTTATTGGCAGGACAAAAGATGCGATCAACGAGAAGCGAACGAAATCTCGTTCGTCGTTAAATCGTTAACCGTGTTTATACACAACAATAATCGTGCAAATTCGAACGTTTTAACGATTATTTGAACGATAATCGGCTCGTGTAAAAGGGCCTTTAGTTTCCAATCCGCCCCTGATTGTCAGAGCTTGAGACCACCAGAGATCCCTTTGGTGGGCCAGTCTGACCTTTCATAAGAATCACAAGGTCATCAGCCGATCCCCCCCAAAATCATCTGGTTTGATCAACATATTCTCATCTATCAATTATTAAATATCCTTCAGTTCCTGTTCACACACTCCAGGGACAATTTTAAACCCAACTGGCCAGAAGACCAGGAGAACCTACAAATTCTATGATGGTGAAGCCCTTGGTTGGATTTGAAATCTGCACTGAAAGATCTTTGTACAGGGCTATGAGGAAAATGAAGGGGCAAAGGGTTGACGGTGATGCCAGACAGGCCTTGTTATGGGCACCGTATATGAATATATTAATACACAGCAATGTTTATGTTCATGCCTGAACACCTTTCTGTTCTCATTGTGTGCCTTGATGTATACCTTTCTTCTCTCCGGGACACAGTGTTTTCACCATTTTACGGTTTTAACTCGAAGAAACACATTCATTTCAACTAGACAGATCTAAAATTGCTGGGACTCTGCCAATATCAGCATGAAATATATTAAAAATGACAGCTCAGCATTGAAGAGCTCTGTGTTTCTGCCAAATACCAGAGCCAACCCGATCCCTTCTGGATGTACCACTTAACAATTTTGTTTTTCCGAAAGGAAAGTTAACACAGTGTACACAGCATGTGTAGTGTGTGCCACAACAGGCTGGAATTCTAAAGTCTTTATAAGCTAGCAGGCGATTGTTGGGAGGGAAGGGTTGTTCCTTACCGGCAATCGCCTGCTCACTAGCGGAGGAGACCACTGCTATTATATGCAGCGATCTCCTCCACAGCATGAGGAGTAGCGATCTCTGTGTCATCGCTCGTCCCCATTTGACTAGTTGTTTGCCGGCAGCAGATCGCGATCGTTTGCTCGTTCATCAAGTAATTTGCAGCATTATTAGACTGCCAGATCATCGCTAACCAGTGTTCCTACGAACGCACCTTAACGATAAACTGCCCAACAATTGGCCAGTCTAATACAGCCTTTAGGCTGATGTTAAAGGGGCTTTTTTTTCTGATCTGTGAACTATTGGCAGTAATTATCTGCTTATCTACCAACATGTTCCAAATGGAATCTGTCCTCATATGTACATATGAGAGGAGATTCTCTGTAATTTTCTTGCCTTGAATTTGGGCTTTCACATTTTTTTGGTCTTTATTTGTAGTGTTATGCCTTCCGTTTCCATCGTCAGACTCCTCTAGTGTTTCGTGATAATGTCTTTCCTACATTTCGATCTTTTAGACTTCCCTTGTGTTTTTCCATAGTCTTCTGACTTCCTTACATTCTTCAGACTTCTTTGAAGAGCATCTGTCAGCAGTTTTGTACCTATGACACTGGCTGACCTGTTACATGTGCACTTGGCAGCTGAAGACATCTGTGTTGGTCCCATGTTCATATGTGCCCGCATTACTGAGAAATATGATGTTTTATTATATGCAAATGAGCCTCTAGGAGTAACGGGGGCGTTACCATTACACCTAGAGGCTCTGCTCTGTTTTTGGTATCATCACGCCTTCATGCATATTATAGTCTATGAGTCTGTGAAAACAACGGACACAACATGGATGCCATCCATGTTTGGTCCGTGGTTTTCATGGATTATTGCCAGGAGATGTTCTGCTGAAATTTGAACAATTATACAAAAATGTATACACTAAGCACCCCGTCTAATAAGGTCTCAGGTTCTTTTTAAAGTGTAACTGCCATTCTGTTTTTATTTTTGTAATGTGTAGGGGCGGTGATACTGACCATTTTTGTAATATACTTTAATTACTGAAATTGTACATTTCTGTTAGAAAAATAGCTTTAAAGTGGCCCATTTTCAGCCTTAGCAACGCTCCTCTGTCTTCTGTTTACATAACACAGTCAGTGTTACCAAGTCTCCACAGTTATGTAAACAGAAGACAGAGGAGCGTTGCTAAGGCTGAAAATGGGCCACTTTAAAGCTATTTTTCTAACAGAAATGTACAATTTCAGTAATTAAAGTATATTACAAAAATGGTCAGTATCACCGCCCCTACACATTACACAAATAAAAATAGAATGTCAGTTACGCTTTAAGTGTTGAATACTTTTGAGAGTATCATGAACGGCTCCACAGTAACATCTAATATATAAAGCTGAGTGTATGTGTGTGTATGTCCGCTAAAGGAATCCGCACCGCTGCAGCTACAATCACAAAATTTGGCACACATGTACATCAGGTGTCCGAGAAGGTTTTAGAACAGTTTTCAACTCTCCAGGACGTACCGTTCCTGAGATATTCCCAAAAAATGCATTAGCCAATAGTAGCCTGGTCACATGACCCTTATCAGCCAATAGAAGCTCACAGGCACACATCAGGTTTCTATGACAACCTAGCCAGTTCACTGCTTTAGGTCTGCATTAAAGAGGCAGAGCACTGTGGATGAGAATGGTAAATGGGTATTCCCGGTTACCATAACTATAACTTATGTTTTAGACTAACTCATCAATCATTACCTCATATAATGTAAATTTTACATATTTACTGTTCAGTAGTAATAAAAGATGTTTTCTTCCACTGCTACCCACCTTCCTTCTAAATCAGGCATCGACCTGTAATTCCGGCCACCGTCAAAAGAAGGACTTAAAAGCACCACCCCCAGATCCCACTAAGTCACGCCCCTGACTCAGGCCACGCCCCTTCCATGCTGCATTTGACCGGGATTAAAAATATTGGTAAAAATCACCTTCTGTCGCTGCAGGGGTGGGGGGAAGGTGACTTTCTCCCTGCAGCTCATTGCTCAGACTGCACAGTGCTGCTGCTGAGAGTGCTGCTGCTGTGTCCATCCAGGCCCTGCGCATGACAGAGTACAGGGAGTCTGAAAGCCAGACCGTCCAGCCTAAAACAAGACCTCTGGCCACCCTAGGGGCAGGCTGATGTTAGGGTGGCCAGATGTCCAGCTTTAGGCTGGACAGTCCAGTTTTCTGGCTACCTGTTCTCCGTCCGACGCAGTGCCTGGACAGACACAGGGATGTCCACCTTTTCAGTAGCTCACACTCAGATAGCTTCTCCTCCATGTCTTCATGGAGCCAGGGGGGGGCGTGGCCTCATGTTTAGTGATGTGTCTTCATGGGAACTGGGGGCGCTGTTTCACGTTTGGGGGAATGGCCGGTGAGGTCTGGTTTTCTGGGGTGAAGACAGTGGCCACTCTAGCTGCTGTGGAGGTCACAGTTAAAGGGGCGGGCTTCTGTAGAGGTCACTGTTAAAGGGGTGGGCAGCTGTAGAGATCACTGTTAAAGGGGCGGGCTGCTGTAGAGGTCACTGTTAAAGGGGCGGGCAGCTGTAGAGGTCACTGTTAAAGGGGCGGGCAGCTGTAGAGGTCACTGTTAAAGGGGCGGGCAGCTGTAGAGGTCACTGTTAAAGGGGCGGGCCGCTGTAGAGGTCTCTGTTAAAGGGGCGGGTCGCTGTAGAGGTGACTGTTAAAGGGGCAGGCCGGTGTAGAGGTCACTGTTAAATGGGCAGGCACTGTAGAGGTCACTCTCGATATCTTTTAACGACACACACACACAAACAGTAAAAGAAATAAATTAAATATACCCGGGCGAAGCCGGGTCCTTCAGCTAGTAGTTTATACGGCTGAAAAAATCCAGCTTAACCTATTATCCTGGAAAGATCCAAAGGAAGGTAAACAATCCTCATGGGGTAGAAGCCAATTGTCCTCATTTTAGGGGAGGAAATAAATTGAAATACATTGAACTGAATCTTCCATTCACAGTCTATAAAAAAATGTATATTTTTTAGAAGAATAGTATCTTTTTCGGATAGAATAGCAACAACATAGATAGAGACAATCACAAAAATTATAATGATGGAAAATCAAATAGAATTACCTCGGAGCTAATTGACAGAAAACCCCAATAGAGTTTAAAACGCAATTAAAAAAATACACATTAAAAAAAGTAAATAAATATATATATATATATATATATGTTCCGGAATTATATTTTACACTGAGATTATTTGCTGATCGTGGTGGAAGATTGACCTTTTACCTCACGTGAGACCAGATGGAAAACAGGAAATTATGGAGAAATTCTACAGAAGTCTGAAGACCAAGCGGAAAACAGGAAATTATGGAGAAATTCTACAGAAGTCTGAAGACCAAGCGGAAAACAGGAAATTATGGAGAAATTCAACAGAATTAGGAAGTCAGCAGAGAAGCACTAGAGATGTCTGATGACCCAAATGGAACACAGGAAGTTATGGGGGAACACTAGAGATGGTCAGAAGACCAGACGGAGTCCAAGAGATAAGGGAAAAAAAAAACAATAAACAATAAAGAAGTCTGAATACCCTAAATGAAAGGCACAAGATTACCCAGAAAGACTCAAAAAGTCTTTAGATCCAAACGAAAAGAAAAAAATTCGGGACAAATGCTAGAGAAGTCTGAAGACTCAAACAGAAGCCAAGAGATTATGGAGAAACTTTACGGCCCCTTTAGACGGGTTGACACAGCAGGCAGTTATCCGGAATGAACCATTCTTTTCCGATAATTGACTGCTCGTCAGAGTTGGTGAGAACTGCACTCACTTCCTCATCCATGTAGATAATCACCATTTCTGGGCAGCAGATCACTGTTTACACAGCCTGATATACTGCCCAGAAATGATGATTTAGGTGACTGCATCAGTGATGTTTTCTTCTAACGAACAAGCTCACTGGTTTATTTGGTGATCAATGTCACCTGTACGCAGGACAGTTATCAAAACTAGCATCCCTAAGAACTCTCCTTCCTAAAAATTGCCCTGATTGATGGCCCATGTGAAGGGGCCTTTAAAGAGGTTGTCCAGTAATAGTGCCATTTTACCAGCTGTCTGCCTCACTAAGCTAAGGATTCACCGATCCTCTGTGGTCAGTGTTATACGTACTATAGGTGCTTCCTGAGTATCATTTAAAGGGGTTGTCCCCCGAAAAGTATTCTACAGTTTTTAAACCAGTATCTGGATCTGAATACCTATTAAAAATTTAGTATAGCAACTGAACTATTCAATGATACATCTGTAGCTCCACCTGCTGTTTGCCCATTTTCTAATTTCTCTGACCTGTTCACTGAGATGGCCGCACATGCTCAGTTCCATCCTTCAACTGCCACCAGCTGCAATAGAATGCACATGGCCCCCTGAGAAAGAGCACGCCTCCTAAAATGCCAGCTTGAAATAAATCTAGCAGAGCAATTGGAGCAATGTATGGGGAGATCTCAGGATCCATGTGAGGTACTGGGCTGGTTCTAGATTTGTTAGAAAGAGGTTGTCATGTACTATATGACATTTTTTACATTAACTATGGGATAACCTCAAAGTCTTCCTGGTCAAGAGCCCCAGTACCTGGCAGGAGGGCTATTTACACATTCAGCTACAGTAAGACTACTTTCGCACTAGCGTTTCTATTTTCCAGTATTGAGATACGTCATAGAGTCTCAATACCGGAAAAAACGCTTCTGTCCCCATTCATTGTCAATGTGGACAAAACCTGACTGAACAGAATGGAGTGCTCCAAAATGTATTCCATTCTCATACCGGAGAGCAGCAGCATGCTGCGGTTTGCTTTCCGTCATGAGATGCGGAGCAAGACGGATCCGTCATGACCCACAATGCAAGTTATGGGGACGGATCCGTCATGACCCACAATGCAAGTTATGGGGACGGATCTGTCATGACCCACAATGCAAGTCAATGGGGACGGATCCATTTTCTCTGACACAAAAGAAAACTGATCCGTCCCCCATTGACTTTCAGTGGAGTTCATGACGGATCTTGGCTATGTTACAGATAATACAACCAGATCTGTTCATAACGGATGCAGACGGTTGTATTATCAGTAACGGAAGTGTTTTTGCTGAGCCCTGCCAGATCCAGCAAAAACTCTAGTGTGAAAGTAGCCTTAGTAGAATTTGTACCCTTGCTGTCCACTTTGCATGGCATTCTAGTAACCCATTGGCATAGATCTGTATGGGTGGAGATGCCCCAGTTTAAAGGGTTATATCCCAGTGACATTTGACCTTTTCAACTTTTTGCAAATACACACCACAGCATATCAGAGATTTGAAGTTCCCCCATAGCCACATCTTTCCAGGGTGCTTTTGCAAACTGCTGTTTAAATAAAAGCATATGAGGGATTAAGCAGATTAAGTTGATTATACAGTTAGGGATCGGCCTAAATGTTGAGTTAATTACAAATATGATGGAAGTGTAATGAAAAAAAAAGACTCCAACGTAGAAGAGAAGGAGGAGAAGTTGGATAAGGGTCAGCTGGAGGCAAAATGAGGAAAGTTCAGCGTCGTCCGCGTTTCATTTAAAAGATTGATTTTTCTTCAGATTTCAACACAGAGATGTTGCGTCGTGTAAACTGAGTGTTAATGAGTTCCAGAAGCAAAAATCAGTAGGGGATAAAGTTCTGAGGCAAAGGAAGAACGGAAAGTTGGCTGAGGTGCAAGCGGCTGTGTGCACACCGACAGAAGAAGCAAGATTACAGCTGACAAATGCAGATGAGCTAATATCTCTGAACCGATGGTTTGGGATTTTATGTGGTCGTCCTAATCCTTAAATTGACCACATATGATGACATAGTGTAATGTGCTGAACTCACCCAGTTCCATTTCCTAAGCATCCATTTGTGACAGGGTTGCAACACAACATGGTATACAAGTGCACCCTATGGGCAATGCTTTTCACCTGTAGATGTAATACCATGGGCGGACTGGGAACTAAATGTGGCCATGGAAAAAAATACAAAAAGTGGCCACATTTTGTAGTCTGGTCCAAATTGATGGAAGGCAGGGCCAGCAATACCATATTGTGGCACATTACACCACCCCAACAGAGCCAATAACCACAGTCCATCACAAAGTACTGCCAGCAGCACAAAATACATCCCCAAAGACTTCCACTGGCCGGCTGTGAGGAGGACTTAGGTGGCCCCCTGGGCATCGGCCCAACGGGAAATTTCTCTTTAAGGTCTATGGCCAATCCACCCCTGTGTAATAATGCTCCAATGTATTCAAACATGGCAATCCAATGCAATTATGATGCCCTTGAAAGTGTTCCCCAAACAGTGGCGCTCGGCTCCCTGTCTATGGAACTCCAATTGGCAGCGCAAGATACTATTGTGCACTACTGGCACCAGGTGGTTGTGTGATCATCTATAGGGTCTTCCATACTTCCCTTCCCTACTAACAAATAGTATATGGTGGGGAACATTGGCCTGGCTGGTTGTTCAAGTCCAAAACTAGTCTCCACCAAGATCGGCGGTGGCAAAGGTGTCTGGCATGTGCTCAGCATACCGTAGAGATGATGCCAACTCCAACAAAGAAGCTAGGAGGTCTTCTCCTTCGACCTATATTCTTACCGGGTGTATGAAGGAGTGTTTGGACTGTTGAATCTTCAATAACCATATGGAAGAGCATCTGTTTAACTTGAAGGTTTTGGACTTGATGCAGAATCTATATTAGAGCCCATTGACTTTCACAGGCCATTTTTAAATACCATCTGTCAGTAGATTGGTACCTGTAAAAATGGCTGACCTGCGCTTGGCAGCAGAAGACATCTGTGTTGGCCCCATGTTCATATGTGTCCGCATTGCTGAGATTATTAATATATGTAAATGAGCCTCTAGGTGCAACGGGGCGTTTCCATTACACTTAGAGGCTCTGCTCTCTCTGCAGCTGCCGCTACCTCTGCACCTTGATGGACAGGGCCAGGCAGTGAAAACATCATCACACTTCATCCTGTCAATTAGGCCCACACGAGCATATTTTTGGTCCGCATCCGATTCTCTCTTTTTTTTTTTTGCGGATAGGATGCGGACCAATTCGTCTCAATGCGTCCTTAAAAAATGCAGACTGCACACCGCGTGCTGTCCACATCGGAATGTCTGTTCCGTAGCTAGACAAAAAAAAAGATAGAACATGCCCTATTCTTGCCCGTTTTGCGGACAAGGATAGGCATTGTTACAATGGATCCGCAATAAAAAGGATCGTCACACATACGGTTGTGTGAATGCACAAAGTGCAGAGGGCGCGGCAGTTGCAGAGAGAGCAGAGCCTCTAGGTGTAATGGTAACGCCTCCATTGCTCCTAGAGGCTCATTTGCATATATTAAACATCATTTTTCTCAGTAATGCGGACACATATGAACATGGGACCAACACAGATTTCTTTAGCTGCCAAGTGCACATGTAACAGGTCAGCCAGTGTCATAGGTACAAAACTGCTGACAGATGCCCTATAACACTGGTGCCTTATTATGTAGCAGATGGGCCCCCCGGGCACCAGGGCTGGGATGTAACTGCAGCTTCTGCGCCCCCATGGTTACGTCTCTTGGTGTATGTATTTATACAGTGTATGAGTACTATGTAACAGTAATGCATACTGTATAGGGACAAATGGCCAAGTGTACTGATGATGATTGCACCATCTAAATGGAAGAAAACGAGCACTGATTGACTTGCATAGATCACTCGTTATGAGCAGATTATCTAGCCTGATTAGTCTGTAAGAGAGGAAATAAAGCACATGTAGAGATGGGTGAGGACAGGACTACAGATGACCTACAGAAAATGTCTCTGTTCCCCCCGCTGCTTGTTCGGTTTACCTGTCGCAGCAAGTCTGCTATTTTTGGCCCCAGAGCTATAATTAAGGTGAGAAACTACAGGGTAACATTTGACTCCTTGCACTGTACAAGGATAAATCCCCTAATATATGGAGCTGGTTCACTGGAGAACTCACTACTCGACAGAAAAATGCATTATATGGACTATTTTTGTGATTTAAGTTACGGTAATTACTTGGTTGTCATGACTTTGGTCAATTTTTAAAAAATCCTGGATTTTTGGAAGAAGAAATAGAAATCTCGTTTTGAGGCAGAAGATTTTCAGATTATCTAGTAGTAGCTAGAAAGTTATGAAGATTCATAAATAAAAATCACTTTGTCTAATTTCCTGATATATTTCCAAAGGGTTTATTATCTGGACACTTCTTCCTATATACCGTAATAGGGCGGAGTCAAGTAAAATGGATTTTAGTCTCCCATGCAGCAAAGAGCAGGAGCTCAGCCAAGCCAGGCTCCTGCTGTAATGGCCCTGATTGGCAGAAGCTCCAGTTCCAAAACCTCTTAGATGCTGCGGTCAATAGCTATTGACAGCGGCAGCTAAGTGGTTTCAGAGGGTGGGGGCTCCCTCTGTCAGGCATTGGCACCGCCGCAAATGAGATAGCGGGGTGCCAATGTCTCCACACAGCAGCCAGGGGCCTAAAGAAGGCTCCCAGGCCTGAACTTAGTGCATGCTGCCTACCGGGCTGTGCCAGAGGCATGGCCTAATAGATTGCCTGTCAGTATCCTACTGACAGAAAAATACAGTGCTGTACAAGAAGTGCAGTGTATTCTAGAACCGCTCAAAGTCCTTGCGGGACTAATAAATGGTAAAAATAAGAGTAAAATAAAGTTTCAGTAAATGAAAAATATCCAAATAAAAAAACACATGCTTTTCAATGAAAAAATTGCAAAAATAAAACCACCTGTAACGACCCACTCACATAATTTATCCTGCTGTAAAAAAAAACCCCAGAAAAGAATGGTATAATTCTTGCTTTTTTTAGCTTATTCACCACCAAAATATGGACTAAAAAGACATATGTACAGTATGTTCCCCAAAATGATACCAATAAAAACTACAAGTCATCCTGCAAGAATCAAGGCCTCACACAACTCCGTAAAAAGAAAAAGAAAAAAGTTATGGGCTTTGGGATGCCGCAATATTGGGAACTGACCCAGGGGAATAAAGTTATTATGTTATTTAGGCTGCAAAGTGAACATTGCAAAATTTATAATGTAAAAAGTCAGTGGCGGTAATGCTGTTTCTCCCATCTTCTGTAGCGGAGAGAGAGAGTACACTATGCACACACTTCTCTCGTTTTTTTTTTTAGGGATCGGTGGGGGTCTCAACGCTCAGATCTCCACCCCTCACCTTTCGGACCTGCACCTATCCTTAGAACGGAGCCCGCAAAGTGCAGCAGCAGGCACCATGCGTGCGCGGCCACCCTCTGCGGCCAATCTCGGCTATTTTTGCAAGTCCCATTGAAATGAATGGGAAGCGCACCACGCAAGCGCAGCTACAGCTCAATTCACCTCTCTGGGGCTTATGGAAATAGCTGAGGCCGCCCAATAGAAATGAATGGAGGGAAGCCACGCATGCACGGTGCACCCATTCTCAGGATAGGTACGGGTCCCAGAGGTGGGACCTGCTCATATTAGATATTAGGAGCACATCCTTGCGGTATGCCCCCAATGTCCAAGAGGATACAACCCCCTTAAAGGGGTTCACTGGGAATTAAGAAAATGAAAATACTCAAATATTACTTTATTATAAATATATTCCCAAATACCTTTCATTAGTTATATTGGCTCGTTTTGTCTGGGGAGCAATAAGTAGGAGAAACAAAATGGCCGCCTTCCTATTAGTACACACAGAACCTGTCCTAATCACACAGGAGGAGAAGTTACTTCACAACACTGAGGTAAAGAGCTGCCTCATCCTCCTCTCTGCTCTGCTCGTCAGGGATTATGATCCTGAATGAACCTGTGTGATTAGGACAGGTTCTGTGTGTACTAATAGGAAGGCGGCCATTTTGTTTCTCCTACTTATTGCTCCCCAGACAAAACGAGCCAATATAACTAATGAAAGGTATTTGGGAATATATTTATCATAAGGTAATATTTAAGTATTTTCATTTTCTTTATTCCCGGAGAACCCCTCTAAGGACGCCTTCACACACAGCAAATTTTGTTGCAGGAATTTCTGCGACTGAAAATCTGTTCCATTTATTTGAAAGGATTTCGGCAATTCCATTCAGATAAGAGTTGCAGAAAATCATTAGGATATCCTTAGGCTCCGGGAACAATGTACAGTTTGTGTGACTCACTTTAAGGCGTTCTTACTCCCGTACCCTGACATTTACACACTGCTGAAGCACAGAACTGAAGTATTTAGTAAGAAGTCCAGCATGTGTGTGACAGTCGTGTGCCTCAAGGCAATGGAAGAATAGAACACATCAAGACAGGACCTAGAAATGTAAAGAGGGCAGTAAAGCTGGCATCTATCTGATGTATTACTTCACTGCATGCAGTCGTTTGTTCTCTGGAATCAGCCAGTTCTGACCTATACAACAGATTTGAGCTATCTTGATCACTGGAATATGATGGCACATCTCTGGAAGCCTTGCTTCTGTGTTCTAGGGCAGTGGAGGCGAACCTATGGCACGGGTGCCGGTGGCGGTACTCAGAGCCCTGTCTGTGGGCACCCATGCCCTGGAAAATGTCTATGGTGTACCAATATGACTTTTCCTACCATTCATCAGCGCAGGGCACACTGAATGTAGGCAGGCTATTAAAGCTAAATGATAAAGTACATAGAACATATACTATATTGGACTGTAGTATTCAGGTTAAGCTGCCGTGTTGGCACCTTGCGATAAATAAGTGGGTTTTGGGTTGCAGTTTGGGCACTCGGTCTGTAAAAGGTTCTCCATCACTGTTCTAGGGAATAATATGGTATCTCACAGAGGCAACGTATAGATAGCCTTTAGGTCCATACAGACCCATAAGAGTCCATGTGCATGAAACTTGCCATGTGGTCTAGATCTACTGTTCAGTTACCCACTTCTTAGGGCTTGTTTACATTTCCAGTAATCTGATCCTGCTGGTGTTTAACCGATCCGGCACTGCCCAATTCTACCATCCATCGCAGGATTACCATTGACTATAATGGGAACCGGTGGTGATTCAGCCGTTTTACAGCATAAAAGCCGGATTTTGGATGTCCATATATCAATGCATGCAGCAATTTTTGACCAGCAGACAGCCGGCATTTATGCGGGAATAGGCTACAAGAAGAATCTGTCAGATTTACAAATGGAACTGTGATTGTACCCTTAAAGAGAGTCTTTCAGCAGTTTACACAACCAGGACCTTATCAATAGTACTAGTCTTGAGCAATTTGAGCTTCAGATCATCGATCTAAAGTTGATTTGTTCAAATACTTTGGTTTTAAAGCTGTCACCTTACAACATTAAAATGTATTGCCTCTGTAGAGCCAAACTTCGTTTCACCCGAATTAATTTGGTATTCATTTCTGCATCTTTAAAAACATTTCAAGTTAGGAATCCGAAGTTGGATTTGGTACCCGAACGTGATCCAGTGGTATTTTCTAAAGGGATCTGTCACTAGCTTATGCTTCCCTTAAAGAAGAACTCCTGCAAAAACTTTTATTACATTTTCTTCTAGAAATGTACATGATGCAATCTGTAGTGAATGTCATTTTCTTACCAGTGTCTGTATTTTTGAGTTATATCTCCCTGATGTTTCTTATCTGTGTCATGTGACTAGGAATTAGACCCACCAACTCACACAGCACCTTATGTGTGGACAGGAAGTCTAATTCTCTATGTATTCCTATGGGAGCCTCGCTTTCAGTCTCATAGGAATGAATAGAGCAGTAACTGGCTTCCTGTCCTGGGTCAGTTGGAGGTCAGGGAGTTGGTCACATGACCCAGCTACAATAAGAAGAAAGTGGATAACTTAGAAATACAGTCTCTGATGAGAAGATTGCATTCACTTCAGATTACATCATGCACCTTTCTAACAGGTCAGAGAATAAAAATTTTTGCAGGAGTTCACTTCAAGTCTGCCCATTGACTATAAACGTCCTTGAGCTTTGCCCCCTGTCTGCAGCACCTGTACATAGAATCTCCATGACTCAGCTGCCTCCTGACAGCCAAGAACATGGAGCTTTAGGCCTCATGCACACGAACGTTTACAACTACATATTGGGTGTTTTTGCAAACTTCAGAATCAGGAAAATAAATATTCAGGTTTGATTTGCTGTTTACCCTTGTTATCTTATGGGAAAAATGAATTAAAAATTGAAAATCTGCGAAAAAATATATTTATTTTAAATTTCACCTTCCTTCTGTTTTAATTCTTGTGGGAAATCTAAAGGGTTAACAAACTTTGTAAAATCAGTTTGGATTACAGTTTGGGGGCTGTAGTTTCTAAAATATGTTCATTTATGGGAGGTTTCTATTATTTAAGCCCCTCAAAGTCACTTTAGAACTGCAAAGGTCCTTTAAAATTAACTATTGGAAATTTTCATGAAAATCTTAAAAATTACATCTAAAATTTGAAGCCTTCTAACGTCCTAAAAAAATAAAATTACATTTCCAAAATTATGCCAACATAAAGTGGACATATGGTGAATGTTCATTAATAACAATTTTATTAGATATCCCTATGCTACTTAAAAGCAGAGAAATTCATATTTAAAAAATTGTGATTTTTTTTTCCCAAAATTTTAAGTAAATTTTGATTTTTTATAAATAAAGGTAAAACATATTGATTCAAATTTACTATTAACATGAAGTACAATGTGTCATGAGAAAACAGACTCTGAATGACCTGGATAAGTAAAAGTGTTCCAAAGTTATTACCACATGAAGTGACACATGTCAGATTTGCAAAATTAGGCTGGGTCTTGAAGTGGTTAAGCTTATATTACACCTGCAGATAATTGTTAACATCATCGCTAACAAGCGGTCATATGAACACTCATTAGCGATGATCTGGCAGTGTCATACTACCACCGATTACCCGGTGAACAAACAAATGCACGTTTTATCAGGTAATTAAAATTTTTTACCCAGCTTAAAAAATCCTTGTTTGTCGGTGGCAGATTGTGCTGTGTAATTAGTGCTCTGCTGCCGGAAAACAATGATTCAGTATGGAGACGAACAATGGCATTAGCTATGAGCGGTCTCCTCTCGACAATCACCCGCATAATCTGCAGGTGTAATATAAGCTTTAGGGCAGCAAAAATACTAGTGACAGATTCCCTTGAAGTTGACCATACACATTAGATGTCAATTTACCAGAACTGGCAATTTGAGCAGGACAGGCTGACCCTTTAAAGTATATGGAAGCCACCATATTGGACTTCAACACGCCTGATCCTTTTGTTCTTGGGGAGGTAAGCTGGCAACGGCTTGACTCCTCTCTCCTTGTTCAGAACACATACACACCAAGTAGATCACCAGCCTTAAAGGGGTATTCCCATCACAGATAATGGGGGCAATAGGATATGCCCCCATTGTCTGATACGTGTGGGTCCCACTGCTGGGACCCGCACCTATATAGAGAACGGAGCAGGGAGAGCTGTGGCTGGAGGACCCCAAGTTCTCCGGGGTCCAGCCACCACCAGGTGCTGCTCCCCGCTGCTCCCATAGAAATTAATGGGAGCGCACCGCGCACACGTGGCCACCGCTCGCATTCATTTCTATGTAGCCGACCGAAATAGCCGAGCCAGCGCTTAGCTATTTTCGGCGGCCCCATAGAAAATGAATGGAGGGTGGCTGTGCATACGCAGTGCGCCCATCGTTCATTTCCCCGATCCGTTCTCGATATAGGTGCGGGTCCCAGTGGTGGGACTCTTACCTATCAGACAATGGGGTGATATCCTAGTGATATGCCCCCATAGTGTGAGATGGGAATAACCCTTTAAGCTTATATTACAACTGCAGATCATTGTTAAGATCATCGCTAACAACTGATGACAGACCATTATCGCCTGAGAAGTCAGCCATGCTTAATATTTTATTCCAATATTTGGGCAAAAGATCTTTTGTTTAAAGAAAGATAATTTGCAAACCAAATATCTATCTTTGAGACAACTTTCTCAAAAAGATCTTTTGTCCATCACCCGCTTTCATTGAAAACATATGGCCATTTTGAAAAACTGAAACGTCCAATGTGGACTAAAATGTGTACGGCCGTGTCTTTAAAACCCATCACTCACCAGATGTTCTACCATCAACCAACCTCCATCTAACGTGTATGGCCACTTTTAGCTTCTAGGCCCACCGCCCCTGAAGTGGGTTGGGTTGGACTAGATGGTGTCTATCACACAATGTCAAAAACAATGCTGGTGGAAATTTCTCCATAAAGTAAACTTTCTGAAGGGTCAGAAAACCTAATGTTCTTATGAACTATTAGGTCCTCACCAATATTGGTGGTAAAAAATAAATTGACGTTGGATTCCCTTCCTGTGTTGTTTGCCCTGAGACAAATGGTGCCACAGATATCTAGCTACAGCTCATCCCCTCCACCTGTATAGTTTCCACGCTCGTTTGGCCACCAACAATTCTTGTTTTTTTTTTTTCATTGGTTGGTTCTAGATTTCATTAGATTTCACCTCCTGGCCACCCATGCTATAAAGGAAGCAATATGCAAGCTAATGATTGTACAACCCTCATAACACTGCACTGAATGCCCCAGGGGGGCTCACACTTATCTCCGCTGTCTCTGCATGTCCACAACATACCTCTTTATTTACAGGGCCCTGGAGCAAGGAGATTCCCTCACTTACACTCAGCTCCAGAGCCCTTATCCGGACATTTTATCTGAATTCCATTACTCTGCAAGTGACTCAAAATCACGTTCCGTTCCCTTATCTCAAAGTGTCGTAATGATTATGTCATCATATTTTAATTATTTTGTGGTTCTTAACTAAAATTCTGATTATGTCAAGTAGCATCAAATATCAAGAGTCATAGAAATTCTTGATGTTCCACAAGATTGTTCATATAGTCGTCTGACTGCGTAGAGCATGATACATACTTTGAAATTACAACACCAAGAAGGACTAGCTGTAAGGCTATGCAAATCAAGGAAGTAGCAGATGTAGCAGAAGATCTTCAAACAATCAAATTTTGAAGCACCTAGCCCCAATCTGTGGCATGTGGGAGGGGCATAAAAGCCAGATTGAAAGCAAAGTTTTTACCACCACAGTTTTATGTGTTTATTTTTTTTACACCATTTCCTATGTGATAAAACTGACCTGTTATTTTTATTCTCCAGGTCAGTACGATTACAACAATGCCACATATGTATAGTTTTTCTTGTGTTATATTACTGGAAAATTTTTAAAAAAACTTTGAAAAAATTTAATTGCCATATTCTGACCCCCATAACTTTTGTTATTTTTATGTTTACGGCGCTATGTGAGGGCTCATTTTTGCAGGATGATCTGTACTGACGGGCGTTTTTGCATGATCCTCGCTGGGGAGAGCTGGAGCATGGCCGGGAGTGCGCGCTCACAGTCTTTAACCTCACCGATGCCGTGGTCACTTTTGACCACGGCATCTGAGGGGTTAAAAAGGGTATTCCCATCACAGACAATGGGGGCATAAGATAGGATATGCCCCTATTTGATAGGTGCGGTTCCCACCTCCGGGACCTGCACCTACAACGAGAACGAAGCAGGGAGAGTTGTGGCTGGAGGACCATCGCTGCTCCCATACACGTGAATGGGAGCACACCGCATGTTCGCAGCCCCCGCTCCCATTCATTTCTATGGGGCCGAACGGAACAGCCAAGCCAGTTCTCGGCTATTTTTGGTGGCCCCATTGTCTGTGATGGCAAAACCCCTTTAAGTGTATGCGATCGACATTATCGCCGATCGCATACAATAGTCCCAGGTGACCGCTGTTTAAAACAGCAGGCACACAGAGGCTATGCTGCACGCTCCACACGCGAGCAGACGCCAATTTTTAATGCCCAACCACCAACGTAAATTTACGTGGGGTGGTCGGGAAGAGATTAAATAAGCAGTTGCGAATCTTGCAAACTTAATTTAAAATATCAGAGAACAGCTGTGAATCATGGTAGTCTTACCAATAGGTATATAGATTATTATATTATATAAGGTATATAGATGCTGCACCTTCTGTTTTTTATTTAGTTTTTTAAGCCAAAACCAGGATTGGATTGAAAAAGGTTGTATCTGTCCTTAATATTTTCTCTCCTGTTATGATCCACATCTGATTTTGGCTTAAAAAACAGCATTAAAAAAACGCGAACGTGTGGCAGCACCATTAAGGGGGTCATTTATAAAGGAATAAATTGAATCATTTTTGGCTAGTACATAGGCGTGTATTTCTTTACCAGGCAAATCCCTGCTAACATTGCATCTTTTATCCAGAAATGATCAAAAACAAATGTGTTTCGCATGTCCATTGTATGACTTAATGTATACTGAGCCCAAACTGATCCAAGTCTGTATATCTGTTACAGATGATGCATTGGAAAATGGTTTATTTAGAGGAACATATGGTAGACACATTTATGATTCCAGATTTGTATATTTATCTCAAGGTTTATAGAAGAACCCTATGCAAATAATGCAAGGCGAGTGCCACGTATCAGAACCGAGGTGTTCACTGTCATAAGATCTGGCTACAAATATTTAAAGGGAACCTGTCATCAATGCCTTCCCTATCCAACTGTTTGCATAGACACAAGCAGTACTACAAAGTAAGGGGGTATCTGAAAATTAATTGTTTCTTATGTAATGTTACATACTGGTAATAGCACGTCATGCTATGTATGCACCCAGCATAGCTGTATGTGAATGGCACAGCCAAGGTTAGCAATCCTGGCTCAGCCCTCGTAGAAGGTTAGGTGTGGGCTGGTTCCACCCCTAACTTAGGTCAGTCTAGACTGGAGTTCAGAGAGAGAAGGAGCCGTGACTTATGTGGGTTCCTCTTAGGCCTCAAGCTACAGAGACTCGCCATTCTCTGCAAGATCTACAGAAGGAGAGACTGGGAAATCTAGAATCTGCATGGTCAAGCATAGGAGTCAGCAAGGTAACCTGCTACTTCAGCTATATAGACTTTGCTGCCAATTGTATTACTAAAGCCCTGTATCCCACAGTGGACATTACACCCACCATTATAATTGCCCTCCATAGATTCTTCAGGAAGAGACTTGAGAAAGACAGTGAGTAAAAAGGGCCATAAGGCCTCATGCACACATCCGTGGACCACGGTCCATGAAAACCTGCTGAGTGCAGGAGCACACGGCGTCGTTGGTTGCTATGACGCTGTGCACTCAGCAAGACAGCAGGCCGGGTTTTTACAAACCGTGGTCCATGGATGTGTGCATGAGGCCTAATTCTCACCGTTGCCAAAATCCATTCATTGCTATCTGTGAGAGACTTGCACTGCATACAGTTGGAGCGGTTTCTGCTATAATTGGATGAACTACAACTCCCATCTTGCACTTAAGTAAAAGAGATGTTTGTGTACTACTACTGGCCTGGTTACTGACTCCTGCACAATACTCTGGCCATTGCACTGTGCATGCCCTGCCTTGCACCCATACAAGCACCTAACATCATGAGGTACCGGACTACCATCAGGCAGGAGCAGCAGAACCAGGTTGTGCCCCCCTCCGATACTAGGGAGCAACGGTCTGAGGGAAGCCACTGTGATAGCCAGAGTCACTACCACTCCCATTCTCTGGTCGAGCTCCTCAGGGGCTTGCTGCATACGCTTGCTGTACTTCTGCTGTTTTTATTTTACTGACCCGAGGCTTTGTTCCCAAGTTTTAACATTTTTTCTTACCGTGCACATCAGGCCTTTGGTGCAGTGAGAACGTCAACATTGCTCTTGTTGCTTCCAAGCTCCACTCATTTCTTTGGCCAGCCCTTCCCTGGCCGTTTTGATTGACAGGGCCAGGAGGGGAAAAACAGCCAGGGAGGGGCTGGCCACAGAAATGAGTTTCGCATGGGCCCAGCAAGAGCAATGGTGATGTCCTCATTGCACCAAAGGCCTAATTGGCATATTAGGTAAACCGCAACTATGTGTCTATGCAAACAGTTTCATAGGGAGGTCGCTGGGGATGGATTCCCTTTAAAGGGGCTGTCCACTTTTTGCTATTAATGACCTATTCTCAGGATAGGTCATCAATATGAGATCGGTGGGGATCCGACTCCGGGCACCCCCACCAATCAGCTCTGTTTACCTGCTCGCCACGGCAATTGGTGTAGTTATAAGTATGGCATCCCCATTCACTTGTATGAGATGGCTCTGTAGTATTCACTTGAACAGACTGAGCTGTCCCATAGAAGTGAATGTGGACGCCGTAATTACACCTGCTCACCACTGCAGGTTCTGCGAGGAGCAAGTAAATAGAGTAGAGAATGCAGTGCTCGTATAAGAGCTGCCTTCTCTTCAAACAGCTGGATCGTTGGGGGTGCTGGGAGTCGGACCCTGCTGATCTACTATTGATGACCTATCCTGAGGATAGGTCAGTGATGGTCAACCTACGGCCCTCCAGCTGTTGCAAAACTACAAATCCCGGCATGCCCAGACTGCCTACAGCTATCAGCCTACAGCAGGGCATGGTGGAAGTTGCAGTCTTACAACAGCTGGAGGGTGGCATCCTGGAATCAAAAAGTGTCCAACAGATATGACACAAGTGCCCTTTTCACATGCATGGCAGGGTCATCTTCCACATGATGTACATGTAACTTTAACAGAGCTGGTGATACTTCATCTATGGGAAAATGGGATCTATGGGATTAGACCCTTGTTTCATCATTGGGCAGATCTCTCAAGCTAAAAAAATAAAAAATAGGGGCAAATCTGTATTTTTTTTGACAATGGTTTTGTTCTGTAGGTAATGATCTAGCAATTTTTCAGATCCCCACAGAGCAGCAAATCACAGCAGGTCCCTTCGTTTTTCAAGAGCAGAATACAAAATGTTGGCGTGCTGTGGTTGCTATTGGAGTTTTTATTCTCCGGCACGCCAGCTGTCGTGAAACTACAACTCCCATGCTCCATTCTCTTCTATGGGATTTCTGAGAACAACTGAGCAAATGTACATGCTGGGAGTTGTAGTTTCCCAAAAACTGGTTCATAAATCTCCCTTTTTATGCTTTTCGAGTGAGGTTAGACTTTACACTGGCAGATAACTGGCGAGCAGGATACAGATGGTAGCCTGCGTATAGTTCTGTATGTACCATAAAGGAAGCATTGTACAAATGTATTGCACCAAGACCTTGTCGGAAAAATGGGCAAATAGTGCCGAATCTAGTTTCAGACCTGAATAATCCACCGCACTTAGATCGCCTGCTTTGTTTTTTTAGCTCGACAAGGGGCATGGTTAAAGATGTGACAACGTGCAACAAGATTGCACCAAAATTTTAGTGAAAAGCAAGCCAGCCAGTAGGTGGTGTAAATATAAAGAGGTATTCCGGATCTCTTGACTGAAACCTAATGCCCACGACATCCTCAGTGACTGTCAGTCATAATGTCACAGGGATATGGAGCTCAAAGGGACAAGGAGATGGCAGGAGAGGTGATGATGTAGGAAGAACCCAGCTGGAAACAGAGCAATGATGCTAGTTAAGGAATCCCCATCACTGGCTTTTTTTTTAATACTTTTAATATTGCTTTAATTTCATGGAATTTTTAACATGAAATAAAAGAAAGATTAAAAGTATCAAAAGCAGGTGCTGGGGATTCCTTAACTAGCATTACTGGGATTTACCTACCCACGTGCACCACATGCTATGGGGATCGAGTGCTGTCCAGAACTCTATTCTCTAGCCCAAGGACAAATAAAATTATTCACTTGACACCAGGATTAAGACCCCACACACACGACCATATTAGTCCTGCGGTCCACAAATCGCCGATCTACAAAATACGGATGTGTGCTGTGGCTGGGTTCAAACGTGCCGGAAAATCTAGCGGAAAAATCTGCTGAGGTTTTTTTGTGCATTCCGTCTCAAAAAAAAAAACTGCAACAAAAGCCTGAATTACATGTGGTTTTTGCCACAGAAAAGCCAGCAAATTTCACCTGCTCCATTACAAATCGGATCCATAGACGGACATGCTGTGTATTTCAAATCCGCAATACCTTTTCCACAACTTTTTTTTTTTTTTTTTACGCAGTTTGTGGATGAGAATTCAGAAATTCTCATCCACTTTGCTGGCACCGAAACCCGCAGCTTATCGGTCACGCGTGTCCCTGGCCTCAGTTTGCTCCTATAGTCCTGTATCTGACCTGATGAAGGCAGAGTGCCCGAGCTCTCTGGGCATGCTGGAAACTTAAATTGGCCCTGGAAAAAATACTAAAAGTGGCCCCATTTTGTAGTTGGGTCCAAATTGATGGAAGGTAGGGCCAGCAATACCATATTGTGGCACATTATACCACCCCAACAGAGCCAAATACCACAGTCCACCACAAAATACTGCCCAAAAACTTCCACTGGCCGGCAGGTACAGGCGGCCCCCTGGGCATCGGCCCACCGGGAAATTTTTCCTGTAAGGTCTATGGTCAGTCCGCCCCTGCATGCACCCCTCCAGTCCCTCTTGCATAGGTTCACCTATAACATTACCTTGCACGGTATTACAACTCCTGACATCCTCCGAATATACACATATTCGCTGCCCTCCAGAACGCTCCCTGCAGATGTATTTTTAGATTTTTTTTCTTACATTAAGCAGATGTTTCGAGCTGACCGGAGAAAATACTCTCTTTTTTTTTTTCTCCCTTGACTTTACAAAGTACATTGACAGTCTGTGCTGGAGCACGTTGAAAGTAAACTGCTATTGACTAAGTGTGAGAGAAGTGTGTGTTTGGAGAGCAGGAGGGGGGGATGTGGTGCTACAAGCAGCCTCCTACACTCAGGCCTGTGATTTGTGAGCGAAACATGATGAAACCAGACCCTGGACAAATGAAATGAGGCCGTCATCTCAACCAGGTGGGATTACTTCCAACTAATAGACTCCACTCGCACAGCGACCCTTGCAGACAGACCCATTGAACCTAAAGGGAAGCATTTATCTAGTGGCTCCCAGGGATTCCCGCACTATGGCTCTCAGCGGTGCTTTACAGTTATATCAGGTAGGGAAGACTTTGTTGCATCGCCCTCTATAAATGCAGCATTTAACCCTCGCCTTGCTCTAAAACTCGGCTCTGCTACATTCGCGCCAGATTAAATGAGTTGATCCTCGACAGAGCCCGATTGCCCTCTGACAGATATTTATGTGCTGTTTTTGATTTTCTTTTTCCTTTTTGATCCCCGCAGGTTCTATCCTTCGTCACCTTTATCTTCGGAGTGCAAATTTGTTATGGATTTACGGCAAATCGCTTAAAACGGTCGGAGTCTGAATGGGACGAAGGTGTCGCCTCAGGTAATTACTGTCATTTTATACGATGGAGATTCTATGATGATGCAAAGTGAGATTTGGCAATCGTGCATTTTATATGTCGAGTTTGCAATTTTTTGTTGCTTTTTGTTCCCCCTAAATCTGGGACTTGGCTAACATGTATTTATATGTTGCGATATATATCAGAATGTCTACTCTATGCCGTCAGCTGGACCTTTCTCATTAGTCCGCACGTCATGGATGCATTAGGATTGATGTCTTATGATGTGAAGCCGTGTAAATCTGAACGACGAAAGAACACCGAAAATGACGCTGCGGTGTGATAAGGGTGTATGTAAAGCTGAATGACCCCCATAGTTCCATTGAGATGCAGTATAATGATATCTTCTAATGCACCCTGCGGTACATTGTCATATACAGTGACTTAAAGTGCAATTTCGCTCAAGGTCTGAGGCTTCATGTATGACAGCAGTGAACTTTTATATCCTGCATCCCCATTATCTCACACTCGCAGGGACCCAGGAAGCTGAGATATGGGGAGCTGTTTGCAGGGGTCCTTATACCGTACAGCTTCTGTAGTTGTCCCTGTGCTGCCCGTAACATGGAGAAAAAGTAGTCACCAGTGATTTATTTATTTATTTTTTGTCTCAAGCTAAAAAAAAATAAATAGGGGCAAATCTGTATTTTTTTTTGACAATGGTCTTGTTCTGGGTAATGATACAGAAATTTTTTAGATCCCCACAGAGCAGCAAATCACAGCACGTCTTTTCATTTTTCAAGAGCAGAATACAAAATGATGGCGTGCTGTGGTTGCTATGGGTAAAAAAGGAGAGTTTTTATTCTCCGGCACTCCAGCTGTCGTGAAACTACAACTCCCAGCATTCTCCGTTCTCTTTTATGGGATTTCTGAGAACAGCTGAGCAAGTGTACATGACGGGAGTTGTAGTTTGCAACCTTCAGCACTCCAGTTGTTGGGAAACTACAACTCCCAGCATGCTCCATTCTCTTCTATGGGATTTCTGAGAACAGCTGAGCAAGTGTACATGACGGGAGTTGTAGTTTTCCAACGACTGGAGTGTCGAAAGTTTCAGACCCCTCATAAATCTCCCTTTTTACGTGAGTGAGGTTAGACTTTATACTGGCCATAGACAGGCAGATAACTGGCGAGTATGATACGGGATATAGTTCTATATGTATTGCACCAAGACCTTGTCGGAAAATTTGGCAAATAGTGCCGAATCTAGTTTCAGACCTTAGATTGCCTGCTTTGGTTTTTCAGCCCGACAAGCGGCATGGCTTAAAATGTGACAGCGTGCAACAAGATTGCACCAAAATTTTAGCGAAAAGCAAGCCAGCAGGTGGTGTAAATATAAAGAGGTATTCCGATGTTACAAGTTATCTGCTATCCACAGGTTAGGAGACAACGATTAGATCGATGGGGGTCCTACTATTGGGAGAATGGGGAACCCGTACACCAGAAATGAGCAGAACAGCAGGTCGGGCATGAAAACTCGGAAAATAGTGCTGAACTCCCATAGAGGTGAACAGAGCCTCAGTTCACATGCTTGACCTGCCGCTCTATTCATTTTGGGGGCTGCAAGTGGTACGGTGTCCCCAATCTTGTGATCGGTGGGCGTCCCAGTGATAGGACCCACAACAATCTAATTCTAATCCCCTTACCTGTGGATAGGGAGTAACTTGTAACACCCCTTTAAGTGTCTAGCTGCACAGTAAATTTATTATACAGTGTGAGGGGCTAGGATAAATTTGGGCGTTTTTAGACTTTTTGGCCTAAGTTTATGTCGTCTTCATTTTAGACATGATTAGTAAATGTGCCCCAATATTCTAGAGTTTTATAAGTAGTGATAAGCAGAGTATGTATCATTACCCAGGAGCCAATCAGATGATCCATTTTGGACCAATAGGCTGAGAGATACTTTGTTTTGCCGACTAATGACCAATCTTTGAGACATATCATTGGTTAGAATACACCCTTGAGATGGTCCTGTCAAACCCAATGTGAACCGAGCCTTACACATGCCTTGTGGTAGCATTCATCATAGTAGTCCTGACACTGGAAGTCAGAAACCTTGTCTTACATTAACTCATGACTTCAGGCGTAACATGCCGGGAATGTGCATCAGACCTGTATTTACAATTGCCTTAGGCACTGCGTTTGACTAAACCCTAAATTAGTAAAAGTACCTTTATTGTGCATGGTCCCTAACCCTAGATTCCCTCCTCCGCCAGAGATGTGAAACTTAGGGAAAATTAGGCAAAAAAAAAAAAAAAGGAAAACCTAAATTAATTGAAATGATAATCATATGATGAAAGCAGATCGTTCTACATACACTGTGATAACTTTAACTGCTGTTCTGAGTAAAACCGACTCAACCCTGCTACATCTGTCCTCTGAGAAGTGTATATCTTGTTCTCCTTTAACTCAGACCTTTTAGGGTTCGGTTACACAACGAGATTCGATATACTCAATGTCAATGTGACACACGACCTGCTGTGTGCACGACGCAGCAGATACAATGGATTTTGTGTAGCAGGTCGCCAGTCATGATTGACTTTTACTCTATTGACTTTAATGTAAGCCGTGTGACACGCGACTCGGTGCAGACAATATATATATATATATTTATATATATATATATTTATTAATTATTTATTTATCTGTCTCGCAACTTTTCTGTGATTTGCTACAGCGCGACACGTTGTCATGTAGCCGAACACTTATTTTCCCAGTGAACCTGTGACTGTCCTGTTAAGGCTGTGTTCAGGTCTTGTCCCAACCCCACGGCCTATTAATACAATGATGTAATATTATGTGGAAAGATGTCTTGACATTTCTTCAGTTTATTGCAATGTATTCAAGGGTAACAGACTGAATATATAGCATATTCCGTCCCCAGCCTGTTAAGGGCTCATGCACCTGGCTGTGGCCTCGTTGCGGCCCACGAACATGTGCACTGTGTGCACCCTGCGGTCCACAATCCGGGAGATGCAGTGCGAAACATAGGCACAGATCGGAAGGTTTTCCGCAAGTGCATGCGCTACTTTTTTGAGGTGCGGACCACCAGATGCGGATCCGCATGTGGCGACCCCACAGTCGGTTCCCGTGCAGTGCAGACCACAATTTGCTGTCCACAGCACGGGCCCGGCCATCACACGATGGTGTGCATGAGCCCTAAGGCTGTGTTCAGGTCTTGTCCCAATCCCACTGTGTGAACACAGCCTATTAATACCAAGATGTAACATTATGTGTAAAGACATCTGTAAACTTCTTCAGTTTACTGTATGTATTTGGGGTTAACAGGTTGAATGAATATATAGCATGCTCTGTCCCCAGCCTGTTAAGGCTGTGTTCAAGTCTTGTCCCAACCCCCCTGTGTGAACACAGCCTATTAATACAGTGATGTAATATTATGTGTAAAGATGTCTGTACATTTCTTCAGTTTACTCTGCAATGTATTCGAGGGTAACGGGTTGAATGAAATATATAGCATGCTCTGTTCCCCGCCTGTTAAGGCTGTGTTCAAGTCTTGTCCCAACCCCCCTGTGTGAACACAGCCTATTAATACAATGATGTAATATTATGTGTAAAGATGTCTGTACATTTCTTCAGTTTACTCTGCAATGTATTCGAGGGTAACAGGTTGAATAAATATATAGCATGCTCCGTCCCCAGCCTGTCAGAGACCCCATACCTCTGGGTGTATTAGGGCTTATTCACACGTCAGTGAACCACAGACATGAGCAGTTCATGTTCTCCATAGATCCATTGATTTTAATGTGTGTATTCAAATATCCTTGGGGAAAGAAGCATGCACTTCTTTGATCCGTGTTGTGGAGCACACCTGCTCAACCAAGATTATGGGTCCTTGAAAACCGCTGACGGAACGTGCATGGCATCCATGTTCAGTCTGTTTTTCGCAGACCGTTGCCAGAAGATTCCCTGGAAAGCGTAGCAGCTGACGTAGAGGAGGGGTGACACACGGACCACAGCTTGTGGCTTTCAGCGCATATTCTTTGCTGCAACCTGTGTCCAATCTGCTTAAAACCCGCCTTTCATTGAAGTTAGCGGGAAATCCACGTCATAATTTATGCTGCACAGATTTTTCCACATGTGGATTTGACGCTCTATGTGCGGCTTCCACGTAGAAACTGCAGCAGGTGCCGACATGTGGATTAGCCACATGTAAGCTGCGTAATCCGTGTGCCGATCTGCATGACATACAACTGCACATCAGATGTGTGTTCATGGCCCTATGATATTAAAATTGGGCCTAAAAGTTGGAATTGCTGGCCTAGGTTATGTTCGCACTGTGCCGAAAAAAAGACGTGGATTCCTATTCAAAATTCAGTGGCGTTTTTGATCCTGTCCATTTCAGTGGGAAGTTTTGGATGTGGATTTGATGTGGAATTCACACTGAGAACCAACATGGTACTTCTGTTTTCTGTACTGTTTAAAAACAAAAAAAAAAAAAAAAAAAAAAAGTGTAAATTACCATGCAATTTTCCCATAGAAATCAATAGGAGGTGCCCTGCATCCGTTTTCAGTGCTGTTTTAGGCACCAAAATGTACGTTTAAAAAAAACTCAGTGTGAACTTAGTGACAGAAAAAGACAGGATTCTGGTTCTTCTTTATGCCAACTTAAATGGTCTCCTCTCTTAATATAATATGCATGTCCACGCGTTTTTACGTGGTGTACATGCTTTACACCATATTTATGTGTTTTTAGACACGTTCTGTGCCTCACTTTCCGTTGCTTAGCAGGAATGGGGCACAGTTTGAAGGGAAATGGGGTCTTAATATGCACCAAAATTTTGAGTGCGTAATTAGGTTGTCTGGTTTAGGCCTTGTATTTTCCATCCTTCTGCTATTCACGTTTTTGTGGATAACACACAGACCCGTTCATTTCTATAAAAAGAAAAAAACGGACAGCACATTGATGTCATCCATGTGCCGTCCACATCCATATGTCCGTTCCACAAATTATAGAACTTGTCCTGTTCTGGTCTGCATTGTGGATGAGAATTGGTATTTCTTTAGATGGGAGATGAGAGAAAAATGAATATTGCATTTGGAAAGTGTCCGCAGTGTGCGTACTGAAATACGTATACGCTCGTGTGCGTGAGGCCTTATACTGTCCAACTTCTAGACAAGATTTACTTGCCCAAAATTTTGGCAAATTTCTGAGTTTTACCTGGCATTCTCCTTTTGATGTTCTATTTTAGCGATCACTTGACTTCCTGTCCTGGTGACCACCTTTTCCCTACATGTAGCTACATGAAGAGCAGTGGTCACAGGAGGTTCTACGTTCTGTGCGGTACGTTCCCTCTCCATGTCCTTTCCATGCTGGAGGCTTGAACAGATTGTACTTCAAGGAGTTTGGGGCTGGCTACAGAAACTAGATTGAGGTTTTTTTTTTTTTTTAGTCAATTTTCAGTACTATCTGCTCAGTTTTAACCAATTTCATTAACCGTTTCATGTCTGAGGACAGCCTGTCAGAGGTGAATAAGGTGTTCACATCTGTGTCATGATTTCCACTTGTAACAGAAGCCACAGCTCCCTGCCACATCCATCATCCTACGATAGATCAGGGATCAGCACCCTTTGGCGCTCCAGCTGCTGTGAAACTACAACTCTCAGCATGCACACTTAACTTGGCTGGTCTTGTAAGGCCCCATTCACACGACACGACCGTATGAATGGGGCCATATCTATCCGCAAAAATGCGGGAATAGATGCGGCCACATTCACCTCTATGGGGCCGGGAGCCGCGGCACGAGGCTAGCTCCATGCCGCGGCTCTTTGGAAGCATGTCCTATACTTGTCCGTGTGCACGGACAAGTACAGGCATTTTCAATGGGGCCGCACGGCGTGTGTTCCGAGCACTGCGGAACACACGCCGGGCGGCCCCCGTATATTTGCGGGTCCGCAATAATGCGTGTGAATGGGGCCTAACTACCGCAGAAATGGAAGTAGGATTTTGGGAGTTGTAGTTTCAGAACAGCTGGAGCGCCGGAGGTTGCTGATCCCTGTGATAAATGCTACTGGTGCCCGATGTTCCTCCATGATTTAGGGTATCAGTACGCGGCGATCTCGGCTGTACGCCAACTGCCGTGCACAAAGATCGCAGTGTAGCAGTGCTACCAAAGAAATTAATTGGGTTGCAGCTCGACTCGCACTTTGACCATGACCCCACAATTTCAAAAATTCTGAGCAGGTTGAATTTTTTGTCATCCTGCAGTCACAGCAAACGCCAGAGTCACTCTGCGACCTCCGCGCTGTTCTACATTTTCCATCATATTCAATGGACGTTCCAAACATAGCCTCCGTAGGCATCTTTGGCAAAAGTGAAGCCATCACATGTTCCTTGGCCAGTATTATGGAAAAAACTTGAAGGCCAGTGGGACAAGGGTGCAGGAACCAGAAGGATTGAAGGTGCTGTGTAACACAATAAAATTGTAAACATACACAGCAATTGCAGACAAGAAGAGGCATTTCTATCATAGGGGTGGCCGTTTACGTTCCACAGAATGCTCGCTGCCGGAATCCGTGTTTTGCAGACTGCAGAAAACACATCCTGTCGTCTGAATGAGCCCTTACGCTGATCATAAACCTTCAGCAATTGTCAGCCAAGTGCATACCAGCCAGCAGCTATCCTCTCGACTTCTCCATACACATCACCTAACCGTTCTTGTCCCTGGCGGCATCTGTCCGGGAAGAGTCGGCACACCCTAATACACATAAAATAGCCTCCTGGTCCCGTTAACTTTACTCCTATGTGTATGAATATCTTAAGGTCCTTTGCACATGACTATATGCCCTCCATGCTGCGCATGTCGGGCCGTCCGGAGGACTATTGTCCCGCATTCCTAAGATCATATCAGTGTGGGACAATAGTCCTGCGGGCGGCCCGACGTGCATATGTCCCGGAGCGCACAATCGATGCCGCTCCGGGACATATGGCCCGCTCACAGACCGTATGTCTCGAAGGGCATACGGTCGTGTTCAAGGGCACTAACTCTGGTGACAGGTTATAGCTACTAGAGATGGTCGTTGATCCAGGGAGTTATTCTGATTGCCTGATTGGAGTCGGGAAGGAATTTTTTTCCCCTAAAGTGGGGAAAATTGGCTTCTGCCTCACAGGGGTTTTTTTCCTTCCTCTGGATCAACTTGCAGGATAACAGGCCGAACTGAATGGACGGAGGGCTTTTTTCGGCCTTATAAGCTATGTTACTATGTTACGTGAACATACTATATGTGGTCTGTCGTGTTTCTAGAAGTGTTCAGCTCTGGCTTCTCGGGTCCATTCAAAAAGTTACTCTGTGAATAAACGAAATAGATGCATGTCAGTTTTTTGCATTATAGGTTGTGCAGAAATTGGGGCAAACATGGGCCATTTCATCCAGAAGGACCGGTACTTTATTTCAGGACCTCGTGGGCCCTAGCCTATAAGAGGGACTTCTGATCCTTTGGTGGTCCAATTCCATCATGTCCATAATTAAAATAGTTGGACTGATTAGAAAACCTTTCTGCCAAAAATATGGCAACCTGACGAGGGGTTGCGAGTGGCATTGCAATATAGTCTCATTCATTTTTAATGTTTTTCTAATTGCAGACAACCCGGCTTGAAGCATCCGGTGTATAGGTGATCAGTGCTAGATTAGTGGAGGTCTGACTGCAGGGAGCCCTTCAGCCATATGAGTGCTGCCACAAGGAGTTTTAAGGAAGCGGTGGTCGAGCATGTGTCCTACTGCTCCGATCAATGTCTGTAGCCCTGGTAATTGGCGAGGGGTCCAGCAGGTGACAAATTCTGCATATTGGAATACACCTTTAAAGGGGTTATTCCAATTAATGTAAAAAATGAAAATCTGATGTCCTATAGTACATGAGATAGAAACAGCCCAGTACCTCACATGGGCCCAGAGATCTCCCCATTCATTCCTTCATTGCTCTGCTAGATTTATATCAAGCTGACAGTTCAAGGGGAGTGTCTTTTCTGCTGCAGCTCAGGGGCTGTGTCCATGCTCTCCCTATCACGGCTCAGTGCCAGGGCGTCTCCCTATCACGCTAGGGGGCGGTCTCACTCTCCTATCACAGCTCAGGAGGCGTGTCTCAGCTCTGCCTATCACAGCTCAAGAGGCAGTTGAAGGATGAAACTGAGCATGTGCGGCCATCTCAGTGAGCAGGTCAAAAAAATAAGAAAATAAAGTGGCACTATACAGATACATTTTATTGATTAGCCCCGTGGCTATACTAAATTTTTAAATAAATGCAATTACAAAAATATTCAGATCTTGGTACTGGTTTGAAAAATGTAGAATATTTTTTTTTAAATGTCAGGGTTTTGTAGAACCCATGAGTATTGGGGGTCGGGGGTGAGTATAGGCTTAGGACACTTGTGTCGCTAGTGCTGTAAGGAAGCCAATGAGGTCCTGGGTTCAGAACCAACCAGTACAGATTGTATGTTCTCTGAAAATGGCAGATAACAGGGAGCAATAACTACATTACATATGGTAAGGGACAGACTGGGTTTGGTTCTCCTTTAATTCCCAGACTTCACTCTACAATATTCAAGTGTCTATTATACCCTAATGCTGTTAGGATAAATAAAAAAGGGGAATGCAGTGATCCTTGTGAAAGCCTAAACTGTTGACATCAGCAAGATCCCACATTTTCATGCCAGGATTTTGTTTAACTTTCCTTACTCTATGTGCCTGGAGTTCTGCACCGCTCCAAAGTTCTCTCTGCTGTTCTGGTGAAGCTCTAAATGGCTTGTATTAAGCATAGTTAACACATATTATACTGGGGGAGGGTAGGCTCCACATGGCACTATTTTGGTACTATATTTCAGTATTCTTTAGCATCTTCACCTTAGGGCCACCTGCACATGTTGCGAAATATGTGTGCTTTTTCTGGGTGGATTCCCGTGCAGAAAAACTGCAGCATAGTACAGTAGCAGCAAAGTGTACGAGACTATACAAATCTCATGTACACTTTACGGATTGTTTCTGCGGACTTCACCCTTTTTAATGGAACACTGAGATCTGCGGCAAAGCCGCATCCAATCCGCACCAAAGTCCGCGATTAGAAACATGCTGCAGAAACATAAATCTGCCATTTGCCTGCACTCGTGTCAGTTGTTTGTGCAGTTCTCGTAGGCTCACAGTGCCCAGACGTTATGTGCCCAGAGTTATGATGATGTATATTCCCTTACTGGGCAAGTGCTGCGCTTCCTGGTCTAATTCCCTTGTTTTGTTACAGGAATTTGCAAAAAATAAAATTTTTAAATTTCATCTCCACCTAAATGGATTAATTTGGTGGTTTCTATTATGTAAGCTCCTCAGGGTGACTACATAAATGACTTAGTTCTTAAAAATTCTTGAAAATTTTAAAAATTGCTTCTAAAATTCTACGTCCTAAAAAATATAAAATAAGGTTTACAAAATGATGCGAACTACTTTGAGGAATCATAATCTGGACGTATTACACAGTGGTTTTTGGCTACGCCTAAGGGATCTGGTCTTTGCTGCAGGAGAGCCACTGGGCCGCTACCTCTTGGAATAGCCCTGGTGTGGTTGGCTGCTGACATCTTGGGGTCAAAGACACAGGCAGAGATCGAAGCAGGCAGGTTTGGTTGAATTCATGAAGCAAGTCCAAGGTCAGGGCTGGCAGCAAAGGGTCAGTATGGTATTCAGGCAGAGGTCAGGTCAGACAGCAGAGGTTCAGAATCGGTAAACTAGTAGAGGTTGGTACAGAGGCAGAAGAATGGAACAGCAGACCTTATGTGGGGGACTAACAAGCTAGATATACTGTACCTATTGCTCAGGCACCTCTCCTTTGGATAAGGCAACTTAAATATCCACAGTTGCAGAAGACTGTGTTTAAGGGCTCATGCACACGACCGTATGTATTTTGCGGAACGGAACAGCTAATAGAACCTAATAGAACAGTCCTATCCTTGTCTGTAATGCGGACAATAATAGGACATGTTCTATTTTTTTTTGTGGAACGGAAATACGGAAACAGAATGCACACGAAATGAATGGTTCCGCATACTGTCTGCAAAAAAAAAAAAAAAAATGGAACGGACACAGAAAGAAAATATGTTTATGTGCATAAGCCCTACGTTTGCTGGTCCAGGGAGCATGTGCACGCTATGGGAAAGAGGAGGTGGCCTGGCAGTTGTGCTGCGATCTTCAACATCAGACACAGGAGCATTCGACTTTCTGAATTATTTGACACCATGTTAAAAAATTCCCAGTGAATAGTGTTTTTGGCATATTTTTTTATGTGCATGTGTTATTTCTATAAATGTACCCTGCGCATGTCCTATAAAATCTTCTCTGCTGCTTGAAACTGGAAGGTAAAGGTGGGTTCACACAGGGTATATACACCATGGATTTTCCACCATCAAAGTATGTGTGGAAAATACGCAAAATATGCATAAAAATCTGAGCAGAAATTGACCTGTAGTGAGGATTTTAAAGTCATGTCTGACATTTTTGAAGTATCTATTCTTCTGACTCTAGTACTCCTATAAGAAGTTTACGAATTAATTGCTTGCAGTTTGCAATTAAGGTCCAACTGGGTGTTACCAGCTGGAGGGGGGTAACACCCAGTATCTGAAACCAGTAGTGCTGATTGGAGAGTGTCGGCCTGTGCAGGGATACACCCCTACCTAGTAACGACCAGCTGGACCATTATTGCAAACTGTTATTCCTACTAGACATGTATGAATGAATTAGCAGCAGAGTAATAGCACAATATAAAGATATATGAGAATATCCTGCAGAACTAAACTGGACAAGGTAGGGGAGATGACAGCTCCTCTTTAAATGGTGTAGCTACCTTTTAAAAAATGATGATATGTCCAAGACTAAAAAGAAAAATCCTCCAGCACAGTCGTCAGCTGGTAAAGGGGTTTTCCGGGATTTTAATACTGATGACCTATCCTCAGGATAGATCATCAGTATCTGATTGGCGGGGGGGTCCCACATCCGGGATCCCCAATGATCAGCTGCTTGAGAAGGTTCTGGTGCTCCTGTGAGTGCCGTTACCTTCTCGCAGCTCACCAAGCACAGTGCCGTACATTGTATAGTGGTTTTGCTTGGTATTGCACTCAGCCCCATTTACTTGAATGGGGCTGAGCTGCCCCTAGGCCACGTGACCGATGAAAGTGACGTCACCGGCCTAGGAAAATTGAAGAGAAGGCCGAGGCACTCACGGGAGCGCCGGTGCCTTCTCAAACAGCTGATCGGTGGGTGTCCCGGGTGTCGGACCCCCACCGATCAGATACTGATGACCTATCCTGAGGACAGGTCATCAGTAGTAAAATCCTGGAAAACCCCTTTAAAATCCAAATTTTATTCGGTATACCTTAAAAGTACAGGAACATGAGCCATAACAGGTTGACGCGTTTCGACATAAAGTCTTAGTCATAACCAGATATCAAATAATTAGATTGGTGGGGGTCTTGGCGCTGAGACCCCCCACAATCTCTAGAATGATGGCAGACGAGTGGACAATTAGGGCTCTTTCTCTTCTCGCTACACAAGACAGACTTGTGCTGTGGATTTCACTCTCATCTGCAGCAATATCGGTGACAAATCTGCATGTGAATTGTGATGCAGAATTTTCCCGAGCAGTTTTCGTCATATGAGGACGTACCCGAACAGGGCATTGTGAGGGAAGTGCTGTTAAATCAGTTTCCTAATAATATCTATGGGTGGACCCACAAAAGGTTCTGGAAAAGGAAAGGAACCATTTGCCCGATATTGTGCTCCGTCCGTCTGTTCTGTTTCCAACCCCTAGAGCCCAAGGTTGTTATTATGTCATTACGCTGGTTTCTACCATGTTAACACAACTGCTGCTCCCAGGGGCTTCAAAACGAGCGGGTCTGAAAGGTGGGGGGCGTAAAACGGTCTGTAACTTGTTTTTATGGAGAGCGCGATTAATAGTGGCGCTGGTTGTTTGCTCAGAATGTTTCATGTCCTTTATAAATTAGATAATTGTCAGGAGCAGACATGGGGCTTGTTCAGTAGTTGGAGGTTAAGCAAATGTTCCGTACCTCGCAGGTTTTGAGGTTTCCTATTCCAGTCATAAACATTACTGACAATGACGGCCCCGGTAGGACAGAGGGTCTGTGCCAGAAAACCAGCGACAAGCTGAGGAGAGCTGCTTCTTTTTTTAGAGGAACTTTTTTTTGCAAAAATTTTGCACTTTAGAAATGTGTTCTCAGTAATATGGTGTGATTTGAGGCCCACCATCAATCTAATGTAAAAGCATGATGTGAACATAACCTTACATCTGCACTTCCAGGAGTGCACTGCAAATGCAGCGACTGGGCCGCAGGGGCGCACGTGAGTGTGGTTGTCCGGATGGGTGCAGTAGTCATACACACTGTTTCCTGAAGGGCACACCGGTTATTTACTCTGGTTCTGGGGTTCTCCTGCCTGATAGTGGTTGAGGTGCCCTTGATGTTGCTGTTTTACGGTGTGGGGCAGGGCCCCATTTGCTTTGCCGAAAGTTAAAGGGGTATTCCCATCACAGACAATGGGGGCATATCGCTGGGACCTGCACCTACGCCGAGAACAGAGCAGGGAGAGTGGTGGCTGGAGGACCCCAGGTTATCCGGGGTCCAGCCGCCGCCAAATGCTCTCCTCATACAAGCGAATGGGAGCACACTCCGCTTGTGCGGCCACCGCTCCCATTCATTCCTACGGGGCCAACGGAACTAGCCGAGCCATTGCTCGGCTATTTTTGGTGGACCCTTGCAAATGAATGGAGGGTGGCTGCGCATGTGCAGTGTGTCCTCCACCACCTTTCCCCGCTCCATTCTTGACGTAGGTGCGGGTCCCAGAGATGGCCCTGGGAAGCTGAACCTGGACAGTATTTTATAATATAACTATTTATCCTAGAGTGCCACACTAGCGAGGACCCTCCTACCACATCACCTTAATTTCGGCGACCCATCCCACCAAGTCTCCTATAATGAGGACTGTTACAGAAGTGCGTGTGGAACCACTGTGCCAACCAACTGGTTTGACTTTGGAATAGACATAAGAGCATTATCCCGGTCAGGAAACGGGTAGAGGTTGGTATACGGCAGACAGTAGAACAAAACACCTTAGCAGGAACTTGGTGAACTAAAGAACCTAATTGCTCAGGCATCTATCCACTGGAGGAAGGTGTCCTAAATGGGTTGTCTGCTTTTCTATATTGATGACCTATCCTCATCAATATCAGAATGGCAGGGGGTTTGACTCCTAGCTGTTTGAAGAGAAAGCAGCATCGTATCAATGCAGCCTTCTCTTCACTCTTTACCTACCTGAAGCAGCAATTGCAGCAGCGAGCAGCGTAATTACAAAGCTGACGTCCCATTCACTCCATAGTTGCTCACTGCTGCAATTGCTTTGGCGAGCAGTTAAACGGAGAAGAGAATGCAACGCTCATACGTGGAAGGTGGGTCTAGCCCGGTGAGTAAGTCCTGAAGTGCACCAGTGGCTCACAGCCACCAGTGCTGTAACAGACTAATCTTCCAAATACTAAATACATAGAAGAAGATGGTATAGGTGTTACTTGATATGTTGCTGTTAAAATCCATCAGGGCATATGGACATCACAGAGGGCGGTCTCCTGTTCATGACATTACTTAAAGAAGAACTCCCACAAAAATTTTTATTCTCTGACCTGTTAGAAAGGTGCATGATGTAATCTGTAGTGATTGTCATTTTCTTATAAGTGACTGTTTCTGTGAGTAAAAACCTCTCTTCTTATTGTAGCTGGGTCATGTGACCAACTCCCTGACCTCCAACTGACCCAGGACAGAAAGCCAGTAACTGCTCTATTCATTCCTATGGGAGCCTCACTTTCAGTCTCATAGGAATACATAGAGAATTAGACTTCCTGTCCACACACAAGTCTCTGTGTGAGTTAGTGGGTCTAATTGCTGGTCACATGACACAGATAAGAAACTTCAGGATGATAGAAGTCAAAAATTCAGACACTGGTAAGAAAATGACATTCACTACAGATTACATCATGTAGATTTCTAGCAGGACATGGAATAAAATTTTTGTCGGGAGTTCTTCTTTAATTAGCCAGAATGAAGAGCCATTGCAAGCAATGGTTCCGAAATGCATGACTTGAATCTCCTGGGTCCCAACTGAATATCTTTAGTAGGCAAAACTCACCATAGGGGTCATGGGCATCGCTATCCCGATGTGAGTGGAACTTCTGCACACCCTACAGTTACCTGGTGGCTCAGGCTCTAGAGCACATGGTTGCCTATTCATTTAAATGGTCACCATGTGGTACCAAGGTCTGGAGGGGCAACACCATATTGTTCTCTCAGGGGTAGGTGGTTGCCTGGATGCCATCTTGTAATGTGACACGCATACAGAAAAGTGCAGAAGCACCCTATAAGTGTGAAAACGGATGCGTTATCATTCTTATAATGTCATTCTATTCCATTACAGCCACTGTAAATTCTGCAAACTTCAGAGCTGAAATCTTTATTGATTCAGTGTCTCGCTCTGGTGTGTCAATCAGGGAAGTGCCCCTTACCTCACTCACAGTACTACAGTATAATGCTAGCCATCTGCATTATAGGAGCTCCGCTTTTAAAGGGCTATTTCAGTACGTACCCCTGGGACCCAATTGACAATCGGAACAATAGTCTCATGTTTCTGGTCTTCCCCAGCCACAAGACCATGAGCAGGATGAGTTGACTGGAGCAGCAGTGTCTATGGCACTGGCGAAGATAGCCGAGTACCAGAATACCCATTTAAGGATCTGATGGAAGAATTGTTGCAGAATTGTAAATGCAGCTCTAGAGCATAATCCACTCAGGATCAGTACAAGATATGTAATGTATTTACAAACCTGCTCAACTTGTAATGCAGATTATAATTACATATAAATGGAGGAGGTGTCGTCTCCTGGAAGAATCACATTTCTGCAATTAGTTTCATTTGGAATTTTGGTTGCATTTGATATTTAGGAAACTGTAAAAAAGAAAAACCCTTAGCGTTTGTGTATGACCTCTGTGGTATCTCACTACATCTCCCACGCATTTTAGTCTTTTGAAATCCAGCAAAGTAAATGAAGGTTTGAGAACTGTGTGTAGGGGCCATGAAAGGTCATTTATGAGAGCTGGAGAGCATGCAACCCTGAAGTGTTTACTGGGTGGGCAATGCACCTTCTGTTAAACCGAGCAAGATCATACGAGCAATCCTCCCACATTCCAGTTCTGTACACTGAATCTACGGCTCTGCCCAAAATGTTCCTTTGTCGATTCAACTAGTCTTCAGTTTAGCTAGACGTCAGACTTTTTTTTATTTAATGATAAGACAAGAGTGTAGTAAGGGTTGGTATGGTGGGGAGGAACGGGGGCATGAAGGTCAAGGTACACCAACAAGCAGTTCTTGTCTTAGGGGATGTGAAGGCCAGAAAAGAACTAGAGTATGTACCTTACACCTCAAGACATAGCTGCTTACTGTTATCTTGGGGTATCAGATGCCAGAAATGCTAATCCTTAAACTCGAAGAGATGGCCCATTCATCTCTCCTCCAAGTAACCGGCATGTACCATCCTTCCAAATGGAGGATCATTGAGGTCTTTGAAAATGTAGAAAGATGTGAGCATTTAAAGGGGTTCTTTGGGACTTAAATATTGCTGGCCTTTCCTCAGGGCAGGTCGTCAATATCTGATTGGTGGGGGTCTGACTTGGAGCACTTCCAGCGATCACCTGTTGAAGTGCTATGGCCTCTTTATTTTATACCTAGAACCATCCATTGTATAGTGGCTGTGTTTGGTATTGCAGCTCAGTCCCATTCACTTGAAGGCCAAGTGACTGATGTACCCGATATCACAGGCCACGGTGCTCAACCAAGTGCCATGGCCCATTCCAACAGCTAATCAACAGGGGTGCTGGGAGTCAGCCCCCCACCAATCACATATTGATTACCTATCCTAATCCTTACCATGAGTTGAATGTTCTCTTAAATTCTATTGGGTCCGAGTTATCAAAGAAAAAGTCAAATATGCTCACGCATTTCATCCACTGCCGCTTCCAGCTCTGCTGCTCCCATCTTTCCAGCTGGGCTTCTTATGCTTGGCTGCAGCAATGATGCGTTTTTACAGTCATTGGCTGCAGCGGGGTCCAGGATATATGGGCATGAAGTCATATTCTTGGCTGAAGCTTTGGGAAGAGTCAGAGGGACAGTCCTGGAAGTACCAGGGATAAAAACAATAAGTGTGTGTGATATTTTCTTTATAATAACTTGGGCAACCCCTTAAGTGAAACACTCATGTTCGTAATTCTCACCCCACCCCCTGTTTCTCTGATGGCTGGCCAATGTTGGTAATCTTAATTAGAAAAATAAAAGTTATTGAGGTCTCTTCCAACCCGCAAAGAATATGTTGACGATTAGGATGATGATAGTGGTTTAATTTAGGCGGAGAAGCTTTTCTTTACTGCTCACACATGAACTGATCTTAGTTCTTTTTTGCTGGACACACATCACAGGCCGCTCTGGTAGATTGCAAATTCTACAGGGAGCACAAATTAACAGTCTGATATCCAGCGAAAAGCTGTTGAGATAGATGTAGAGCTAGATGTTCCATCTCTGAGGTCCACACTACATGACCTCTGAACATCTTGGGTCCATCTCACCTGTATGTCGTAGACTATCCTTCATGTCAGATTGGACAGATGTCACTATGGAACACTCTGATGGACCCCACTGTAAGTGATGGGGTCCTTCATGTGTTTTTAGAGATCATTATGTGATGGATCTGCCACTACCTTGTGGCTTCTGTTACAAAGAAGTCACAACACTTATCCGACATCCCTGTTTATGGACCTCTCTGCTCTTTGTATGCTTCTGTGCTTATCTACTACTTGATGTATAATTTATTGAAACCTTGAACATAGTTTTTTTTTTTTTTTTTACATTTTTTATTTTTTAACCTATACATAGTAACATAGTTTATAAGATTGAAAAAAGCCCTCTGTCCATCCAGTTCGGCCTGTTATCCTGCCAGTTGATCCAGAGGAAGGCAAAAAAAACCTGTGAGGTAGAAGCCAATTTTCCTCACTTTAGGGGGAAAAAAATTCCTTCCCGACTCCAGTCAGACATCAGAATAACTCCCTGGAACAACGACCCATCTCTAGTAACTATAACCTGTAATATTATTACCCTCCAGAAATACATCCAGGCCCCTCCTGAACTCTTTTAGTGAACTTACCATCACCTCCTCCTCAGGGAGAGAGTTCCATAGTCTCACTGCTCTTACCGTAAAGAATCCTCTTCTATGTTTATGTACAAACCTTCTTTCCTCCAGACGCAGAGGATGTCCCCTCGTCACAGTCACAGTCCTGGGGATAAATAGATGATGGGAGAGATCTCTGTACTGACCTCTGATATATTTATACATAGTTATTAGATCTCCCCTCAGTCGTCTTTTTTCTAAAGTGAATAACCCTAATTTTGATAATCTTTCTGGGTACTGTAGTCCACCCATTCCAGTTATTACTTTAGTTGCCCTCCTCTGAACCCTCTCCAGCTCTGCTATGTCTGGAGCCCAGAACTGTACACAGTACTCCATGTGTGGTCTGACTAGTGATGTGTAGAGTGGCAGGACTATGTTCTCATCACCGCCATCTATGCCTCTTTTGATGCAACCCATTATCTTATTGGCCTTGGCAGCAGCTGTCTGACACTGGCTTCTACAGCTTAGTTTGCTGTTCACTAAAATTCCTAGATCCTTTTCCATGTCAGTGTTACCCAGTGTTTTACCATTCAGTATGTACTGGTGACTTGCATTATTCCTTCCCATATGCATAACCTTACATTTGTCAGTGTTAAACCTCATCTGCCACTTCTCTGCCTAAGCCTCCAGTCTATCCAGATCCATCTGTAGCAGTGTACTGTCCTCTGTAGTGTATATTCAGTATACTGCCCTCTGTAGTGTATATATACAGTTTGCTGTCATGTTCTGTATTAATTACTAGAGATGAGCAAGTAGTGAAATATTCGAAAGTTCGAAATTCGATTCGAATAGACCGCGATATTCGACTATTCGACCGAATATCGAATCCCATTAAAGTCTATGGGAAAAAAATGCTCGCCACTTGGAAATCTCAATTCAACCACTTGGAGGTCACCAAGTCCACCCTGAAACCTCAGAAAAGGATTACTTTACACAGTTTAGTGTCATCTGCAAAAAGTGATATTTTACTGTGCAAGCCTTCTACAAGATCATTAATAAATATACATTTTTATTTCTGGTCTACGAGATGCCGTTTGTTGTATCCTGTAATCATAGTAAAGATCAGACAGTCCTCCTTTTGCTAATTGGAAACATACAGATCAGTCTGAGATAACCTGGCTACCAAAACAAGACTTCTTTTGCCCCCGACTTCCTTCTAAATCCAGGCCCAACTTTTCTTCTCTTTGCTGAGGTCATTCCCTTTGGTAGGGGATTCCTTGGGAGATGGAGGATAAGGCATGAATCAAGTGATTAAATTCCTTCAGGAGCTTAGAGATGAGCAAGTAAAGGCAGCAATTTTAGAAATTTTCTAGAAACTACACGTTGACCGTCCTTCAGCATCCATAGTCAAATAGAAGAGCCAGATACAGGATTAGTGTGGAGGTTAAACATGCCGCAGATTGCAGCTTTATATTTTTGTCCCACAATCAAACCCCCATAGAAATAATTGTTTTGTGACTGGAACTTTCCATTCATGTATGAAGAAGAATCCAAGAAGACTGGTTAGATATACCATACCATGGTGGAAATCTATTCAGAACCTCTGCCTACAGGGTAATTGCAGTTTTTTGGGATTTTTTTCCCCCTTAAACTACTGGATACATTTAATTTTCTTTTTAATGCTTACTCTCAGTGGGGAGGGGAGGATGGGGGGATTGATAGTAGTACTCTCCGTTCACAGTGGCAGTCCTCACATTGGCCTTCTCTGGGGCCATGCAGTGAATGGAGGGTGCACCCTTTCTTCTCTTGGGGCACTCCCAAGCTTTGGGGCTCCTGCCTGGTGTTAGGTGGGGAGCCCTTGATGTTAGGTAGATGGTTTCAAGGCAGGACCTCCTAGTGATGCAGGCAATGCAGTGCTGGCAGTAATGAATGTGTTGGGTGCAAGGCAATAAAGAGGCCGGTGTAAAGTAAGAAGTCCAACAAGCTTTACAGAGGTATTCTTGGCAAATAACAGTTAAGGAAAAGGCCAGAGTACACATACTAGGAAAAGCAGGCTGTATAGTCTCTCTCTATTAAATCTAAACAACGTCCCTAATTGATTAAAGTGGATTTCCAGGATTTAACTACTGATGACCTATCCTTGGGAGAGGTCATCAGTATGATTGGTGGGGGTCAGACACTGGGACCACCGCCGATCATCTGTTTGAGAAGGCATGGACACTCCTGTGAGCGCCGCTACCTTCTCTCAGCTCACCAAGCACAGCACCATACATTGTACATCGGCTGTGCTTGGTATCGCGCTCAGCCCCATTCACTTGAAAGGGGCTGAGCCGCTCCTAGGCCACGTGACCGATGAACGGGACGTCACTGGCCTAGGAAAAGCTAAGAGAAGGCTGCGACGCTCACAGGAGCGCCCTTGCCTTCTCAAACAGCTGATCGGCGGGGGTCCCGGGTGTTGGACCTCCACCGATCAGATACAGTACATCAGTAGTTAAATCCCGGAAAACCCCGGGATTAGGGGTTCATATACAAAGCGCTGCAGAATATGTTGGCGCTATATAAAGATTATTATGGTATGGAGTTACAGGTTCCTCGGGATAAGTTCCTTCTCAGCATATGTCAATATCAAATTGGCAGAGGTCCGACACCCGGCATCCACAACGATCAGCCGCAACAACAGAAACTACACAGTGAACGGAAGCAGAAGGCTCTGTATACTGTGTAGTGCCTGTGCCAGGGTACTGCAGCTACTTTTCAAGTGACTGGTAGCCGTGCTGCAGTATGCTGACACCGGAAACTACACGGTGTACAGAGACTTCTGCTTCCACTCTGTACACTGTATAGCTTCCAACACCGCTACTGCCAGAAAGAACTGACGCGTGTTGGTGCTGGATGTCGGACACCCGCCAATCTGATGTCAATGACCTATCCTGAGAATAGGTCATTAATATTTGTGGTCTGTTCTCCCCGTGTTTGTGTGAGTTTTTCCAGGTATTTTGGTTTCCTCCCACACTCGTATATTGATGGGTTAATTTTGAATTTAGATTGTAAGCCCGAATGGAGACCGATGCTGATGTGAGGGCTGACAACCATCCTACAGTGCTACCGGAAATGCTGGTGCTTCATAAATGAATAAAATTAAATATGTCTCTATTTCAGTCATTAGATTTTAAAGAGCTTTTAGATGCACCTGTATATTGTTAGACCCTGTTCACACCACTTTTGGGCTATGCTTTTCAGAAATATGCATGTATACACTAAACTATTATGTTTTTACAAATTGTAATGAATGTATGTTGCTTTTTTAAAAGATTTATTTCCATTTTGTCATAAAATCATTTTCCTGTCCAGTGGAAAGGGTTGTCCAGTCTAGAAAACCTATTTTGAAACCCTCTATTAGGGAATTGTGAGTTTATAGAGGGAAGTCTCCTTATCTCCAGAGTGAAGAGTGATACAAAGAGCGTCTCTTGCTCTGGAGGACCTGTCCTGTCATGCATTAACCAGACAACCTATTAATTTAAATGATCACTGTGTAATTCCTACTTTCCCCTGTGGTGGTGCTGCAGGGAAATTAAACACTTACTACCAGGTTTCCCCAACGATTATAGCTGATTGCTGGGGGTTCTATTAGGAGGACAGCTTGTAGTTATCTTATTGTCAATGGACCCTTCTAACAAGTAGGGATTGTCCTCTGCGAAGAATCCTTTTACCACCAGGGTTATTTGTTATGGTTACATAAAACTTGCAAAAATTTGTGAGGCACTGTATTTGTTTTACTGTATTCTGCTGTTTTTATATTCTCTTGCTCTCCTCTTACACAGTTCTCAATGACCCCCCGTGGGACAGCACTTTGGGTTCCTGTAAGGACAGATGTTTTGAGCTTCAAGAGGCTGTGGCCCCTGCCTGCCGCTGCGACAACCTCTGTAAGAGTTACAACAGTTGCTGCCAGGACTTTGACCAGCTATGCCTAAAAACAGGTACAGTGTTCGAGATCATGAAGGTTGGATGGGTTCCTTGTTGCTACTTCTGGCCTTCATCAGGGAAATATGAGCATAATGGGGCTGAAATAACATCTGCAGCAGCCTCACAGAGCCTCAGTGGTTTTAGGGTTAGGTTCACACAGAATGTTTTGGAGGAGGTGTTGAGACAAGATTTTCCTGCTGGTTTTGGGTTGTTTTTTCCCCCGATTCCTTTCAAATCCACTTGTGGCTTTGGCTGAAAAACCTATAGGAAAATCTGCCTCAAAATCTCTTCCAAAAACTATGTGAGCCTATCCTTGCATTAAACATTCCCTGAGAGCAAAAAAATTGCAGGAGATCACCACCATGACCATTGACATAGTTCCAAATATCTTGAATATCGATGTTATACAAAATTGGTGTAATGGGCATACAAAGGTGCCAACTTGGTAACAAACAGGAATGTCACTTCTCCTTTCAAAAACCTCAGGTGGTGAATTCTACTGTCTAGCTCCACTATGTGAATTGTCCTTTGTGCTATAGATTTGGTATATAACTTCATCCATTGATTGCCGTGTGCATTACTATAGTTGAGCTTATGGTCAATAGAAGGTGGCACACGTAGCTTGAGTTAGTAACCCCTAGTCATCTTACTGTCATAACAAGTGGAGTATTTGCCCCTTCCATGCCAAGTACGTGTGTGCAGTGTTGTAGGCCAGGCAATGCACCTGGTACGCCAAGTACGTGTGCGCAGTATTGTAGGCCAGGTGATGCCCCTCTGGGTTTCTGGGAAAGATATATTCAAATTAGCTTTCCTAAAGCTATCTGACGCCGGCAGATGTTAGACATGATAATATGCATATATTTTACCCAGCCTACAATAGTCATCACATATGTCAACTGGTCTCCATAATAGAAATAGTACCCACCCAGAGGTTCCCCCTAAGGCCTTGCAACTAGAAATGTTGTTCTCATCTGCTTAATTATATAATATAGGGCATCGGCCGTTTACACTGCATAACACGGATGTGGACCTAGGTGTGCACCTAGCCTCTCTGCTGCCTCAGGTGAAAATGGAAACGGTGCCCCCCATGCCAATTTCTTAACCTAACCCCTTTGCCACAATGAAAGTGCTCATTGTCCATGACTCTTCCGCTGCCCCCCTCTTGCCCGAACCTAGTGCTGCCTGAGGCAATCGCCTCACCTGGCCTCATTGGTGGTGCACCTCTGTGCCAACCCATTGACTTCAATGGGTCCACAATCCTGAGGATACGGAACGGTGCAGAGCGGAGGCACGGATTGGAAGCACTACGGAATGCTTCCGTGAGATTTCGGTCCGTGCCTCTGCACCGCAAAAAAAATAGAACATGTCTTATTTTATGCAGTGCGGACCGCCTCTTATGGATCGAGGGACCGCTATTTGCAGTCCGTGGCATGAGGCTCACATGCTCTTGTGCATGGCCTCTTGGAGTGGTGAAGAGATGTGTTGGCTGTGAAATAGGCCAATCGAGGGCCCACCCCACAAGGTTAGAAGTTGTCAGGGTACCTCACCTCCTAACATTCAATGCATGGTTACAATTTTTAGCTTTTTTTCAAAATAACTTGGGGGAGAAGAGGTTAATGTAAGCCTGGCACAAGTGTGGTTTTGAGATTCTGAATGTGGGAGGTGGTTGTATTTAATCTGGTCTGGTTCGCCACTCTCTCTAATTAAAGAAACCACTTAATAAATATATGTTAGTCTCAATGAATGTCACTTTTTATGACGTTTTAACGTGGAGTCGGGGCACGGTGCTAACATGTTCCTAAATCAAACAGTATTCATTCTGTTCGGGCATGTGCTAAGGGCTAATAGGACATAAGGAGATCTGTTAGGACAGACCTTGCTCGACTTACTTGTGGATTAGCCACTTATACTTGCTGTAGTCCTGCCTGCGGCGGCACAATCCTGTATTGATACACGGACACTTCCCACCGTCCATTGCATACTCTCTTCTATAGCTGACGTAGTCTGTGCTTGTTTCTGAGCTATAGCTGAATGTGTGCCAGTGTGAAATGGAGAACACAAACAATTTCCCCTATTTCTCCTTTTTTCCTCCATTTATTTCTGATGAGATGCTTTAGCCAAAGAAGCAGTTGAGTAGAGCAGTATTGGGAAATACAAGGACGTTTTAAAAATCTACCACACGTGCGATTTAAAAAATGAGTAAAGTCAATGACGGTTGAAAACCTAAAAACTGGTTCTTTTATGGAGACACCTCCTCCTACATATTACATATTTCATTTTTATAGTAGTTTTATTCTTGTATATAGGAGGCAGTATTATAGCAGTTATATTCTTGTACATAGGAGGCAGTATTATAGTAGTTATATTCTTGTACATAGGAGGCAGTATTATAGTAGTTATATTCTTGTACATAGGAGCAGTATTATAGTAGTTATATTCTTGTACATAGGAGCAGTATTATAGTAGTTATATTCTTGTACATAGGAGGCAGTATTATAGTAGTTATATTCTTGTACATAGGCGCAGTATTATAGTAGTTATATTCTTGTACATAGGAGCAGTATTATAGTAGTTATATTCTTGTACATAGGAGCAGTATTATAGTATTAATACTCTTGTACATAGGGGGCAGTATTATAGTAGTGATATTCTTGTACATAGGAGGAGGGGTATTTTAGTCGTTCTATTCTTGTACATAGAAGGTGGTAATTATAGTAGTTATATTTTTGTACATAGGGGCAGTATTATAGTAGTTATATCTTGTACATAGAAGGCAATATTTTAGTAGTTATATTTCTTGTACATAGGAGCAGTATTATAGTAGTTATAGTCTTGTACATTGGAGGCAGTATTTATAGTAGTTATATTCTTGTACATAGGAGCAGTATGTATAGTAGTTATATTCTTGTACATAGGCAGCAGTATTATAGTAGTTATATTCTTGATACATAGGAGCAGTATTATAGTAGTTATATTCTTGTACATAGGAGCAGTATTATAGTAGTTATATTCTTGTACATAGGAGCAGTAGTATAGCAGTTATATTCTTGTACATAGGAGCAGTATTATAGTAGTTATATTCTTGTACATAGGAGCAGTATTATAGTAGTTATATTCTTGTATATAGGAGCAGTATTATAGTAGTTATATTCTTGTACATAGGAGCAGTATTATAGTAGTTATATTCCTGTACATAGGAGCAGTATTATAGTAGTTATATTCTTGTACATAGGGGGCAGTATTATAGTAGTGATATATTTTTGTACATAGGAGGAGGTATTTTAGTCGTTCTATTCTTGTACATAGAAGGTGGTATTATAGTAGTTATATTTTTGTACATAGGGGGCAGTATTATAGTAGTTATATTCTTGTACATAGGAGGCAATATTTTAGTAGTTATATTCTTGTACATAGGAGCAGTATTATAGTAGTTATAGTCTTGTACATTGGAGGCCAGTATTATAGTAGTTATATTCTTGTACATAGGAGCAGTATTATAGTAGTTATATTCTTGTACATAGGAGCAGTATTATAGTAGTTATATTCTTGTACATAGGAGCAGTATTATAGTAGTTATATTCTTGTACATAGGAGCAGTATTATAGTAGTTTATATTCTTGTACATAGGAGCAGTATTATAGTAGTTATATTCTTGTACATAGGAGCAGTATTATAGTAGTTATATTCTTGTACATAGGAGCAGTATTATAGTAGTTATATTCTTGTACATAGGAGCAGTATTATAGTAGTTATATTCTTGTACATAGGAGCAGTATTATAGTAGTAATATTCTTGTACATAGGAGGCAGTATTATAGTAGTTGTATTCTTGTACATAGGATGCAGTATTAGGGGCCATTCAGACGGCCGTCATATTGCGGGTCTGCAAAAATGCGGATCTGCAGTACCATGGATGCCGAACTGCGTGTGTTCCGCAATTTGCACACATTGCCGGCACCCCATAGAAGATGCCTATTCTTGTCTGCTGTTGCGGACAAGAATAGGACATGTTCTATATTTTCTTGTGGAGGCTCGGCAAGGTCGCGAGCCGCCCATTGAAGTGAATGGGGCCACATCTATTCCGCAAAATTGCGGAATAGATGCGTACCCATTCACACGGTCATGGTGAATGGGCCCTTATAGTATTTTTTTATTTATTTATATTTTTTTTACTGGTGTAATATTGTACTCTGTCAGGAAACCTAAATTATACTGTAACCAGTCATCACATGTACAGCCTGTACAACTTGTACTATGTTTAAATTACAAACAAATTTATGGTTGATTTATACTCAATTCTCTCAATTGTTTTTTATTCTTAGCACGTGGCTGGAGCTGTAAGGATCGGTGTGGTGAAGTCCGAAATGACGACAGTGCATGTTATTGCTCTGATGATTGCCTGGCCAGAGGTGACTGCTGCACTGATTATCAGACGATGTGTAAAGGTAATGACTTTTTATTCTTTCCAGACAATTGATGTACATATTTTAGGAGCTGATTTGTAATCTCTGGTTGACCAATAAATATCTTCTATTTGACACATTGGGGGAATTTATCATGAAGTACAGTCTGCGTTGATGTACTTTATGCCACATTCATCAAATATCACGTGTAGTTTGATAAGTTTGTCTTATCATTAAATTCCCCTCAAAGGTGTTGGGTTGATCATTCCATCTACTCTGGAATTCTGGCTTCAAAAAGTCGCATAATAAGGGCTTTGCAACTTTTTTGAGGTCACTAGCGAAAAATGTAGCGACTTTTTGGCATTTTTACAGCAATCACTCCGGTTTTGTAAAATGGGTGTAAGATGATTGGCTTGGTAATGAGTTTCTCTCCGAATTTATCGCTGGGACTTGTCAAAAAGTCATAAACTAGTAGGAAAACTGGAGTAGCATTTGTAGACAGAAATGTTAGGTTTAAAGATGCACCAGATTTAACAAACGTGTGACATTTGATAAATTTGGTGGAAAGTACTCCATCTAACTTCAAATATTACCCTAGAAAAGCTACTCCTGTTTTCGTCTTCTACTGGAGTGAGATTGCAACGTGTTTTTTTTTTTTTTTTTGCAACCTTTAAAAAAAAAAAAAGTTTCAAATCTGAAGTGAAACTCATTGACACAACCACAGCCCTATTTCAAAACTGGAGTCAGTAGGGTAAACATGCAAAAAGTTGCAAAAGCCCCATTTTGCGACTTTTGAAGCTAAAATTCTGGAGTGAAGGCATGATAAATCAGGGCCATTGTCTTTTTGACTACAAAAATATGCTCTACTGTGGAATATAATTGGATGGTTGATACAATAGTTGGGCTTGGATGTTATTAGTCGTTTGAAAAATTATATTGGATGTGGCCTAAGCTTAAAGGGGTATTCCGGTTGGTACAAGTTATCCCCTATCCACAGATCGGTGGAGATCCTAACGCTGGAACCCCCACCAATGACGAGGACAGGGGACCTGTACCACCTGCCGGCCCCCTACTGCTCCTCTGAAATGAACTGAGCGGCTGGTTGCGAGATAGGCCATAAATATCAGATTGACCTATATCCAACACCTTGAACTTCTGCCCATCAGCTGCCGGAACTATACAGCTCTGTCCACTAGGTACTGGATGTGGCTAGTAACTGCAGCACCACTCCCATTCACATCAACAGTGTAGTTCCAGCTTTTGATAGCAGCTGATGGATTTGGGTGTGAGGTATTTTACCCTGCCGATCTGATATTGTTAACCTGTGCTGAAGATACACCATCAATATAAAAATTCTGGACAACCCCTTTTAGGGAACATGGGCAACTTCCTGAGGTGTCTGGCAGTGGCTTACTTCCCTTCTCCATATTGAGAACACATGCATGCTCAGCTCAATGTCAGTAATGGCTATCAGCCAAACTGGCAGGCAGCAATCTAAAATGTATGACCAGCTTAAATGGGTTGTCTCAGTTCAGCAAATGGCATTTGCCATGTAAAGAAAGTTAATACAAGGCACTAATGTATTGTAATTGTCCATGTTGCCTCCCTTGCTGGCTGGGTTCATTTTTCCACTGCCTTATACACAGCTGGCATCCAGAGGTTACGGCTACCACTGCAGCGCAAATATGAGGTGGCCTGGAAGGGAGCTGCTGTGCCTGTGAGTGCTCTGCCGGTCCAATTCACGTGAGAGGCTGGCGCCTTTTCTTACAGTGTGCAAGCACGACCACCACTGCTGGATTGCAGGGTGGTCATAGCTCTTGGAAATGGTGAGTTTATAATGTGATGGAAAAAATGAATCATGCCAGAAAAGGAAGCAAAATACATGCTAGTTGCCATACTAGAGTTGTAATAACCGCCGGTAGGGAAGGATACCTCCATAATACAGTGTTGTCCAACCATACGGCAGTGCACAGACACGCTCCTTCTCCATAGGGACTCTGTCTTCCTCATACAGGTTCAATTTTCCTTTTTCGACATATATGTATTTTTTAGGTGGAACTCGTTGGGTGGATGATGATTGTGAAGAAATTAAGCATCCTGAATGTCCAGCAGGGTAAATGGAACTTTTTTTTTTTTATTAGTCTGAAAGAGATATTGTACTTATTTAAATATAGTTCTGCAGATTTTCCATTGGAAATGCGTTGTGTTTTATTGTCTTTCCTTCTCCTAACCATCTACAGTAACATAAACATAGCTTACTGTGCTGCTTGCTCTGGTGTTACCATGGTAATATCCTGTCATGTGAGCTCCAGTAGAACACATTTGTAACAGTGGAGGTCACATGACAGCATGTTGATGCACAGTTAGTGTGTCTTTGCTACCGTGACGGCCCCAGAGCAAGCAGTCATATTAACAGTATGTGTATCCCTGCCAGTTAGGAAGTCAGAAGGAGAGAAAATCTCATTCTATTAATATAAAAGAAAGCTTAAAAATCTATATCCATGTTTTTATAATCTCGTATAATACTTTCATTCTCTATAGCTTTGTCCGTCCTCCTCTGATCATCTTCTCAGTTGATGGATTTCGCGCTTCATATATGAAGGAAGGAAACAAAGTGTTGCCCAATATATACAAGCTAAGTAAGTGCCATAAGTTTAATATTTTCAATTTATCCATTTTATTCTTGATATACACACATACTGATGTCCATATTATTTCCTAAGTCATATACTGTAGGAACATTGTACCCCAAGTAACAGTCTTTATGTTTAATGCATATATGCTTTTGTAAAGCCAGTTTTGCTCCATTTTCTAGAATCTTCAGAATCAATTTTTAGACAATTTTTCTTTTGCATTATATGATTTTACAATAAAGACATAGTGAATAATTTACTGTGAATTTACTGTAATAAAGATAATCAGTTTGAGAATTATTTTTTTTCTTTACTTAGGAACATGTGGAACGCATTCTCCTTATATGAGACCCGTTTACCCCACAAAAACATTTCCGAATTTGTATACACTGGCAACGGTAAATGATGATAGTTATTTTTTAAAATTGTTTTTGTCTAATTTTTCATGACTTAATGGGCTTGTTATATGAGTAATCCTCATGATCAGAAAAGTACAGTGTAAAATCTGTAACCTCTGGGTCCTCCAACTATTACACCTGCCATTTGTGGTACTGGCCACCTTGTATGGTGGCGAGGGACATTTAGGTAAAATCCTTTTCTAAAGATGCTGCTACTTTAAAAATAAATTCAAAGAAATCAAGCTTTAAAGGGAATATATCATCAGAAAACGACTTTTTGTTTAAATCATGCTTTTAGAATTTTCAGTGATGTTATTTTTAATTTTCAATGTCAAAAGATTTAACTAAACAAAACCGTAAAATTCTGCAGTTTTAACACTAGCCACTTAGCCTAATAATGGGCATTAGGCTACTTTCACACTAGCGGCAGCACGGATCCGGCACCTAAAGGGTGCCGATGGATCCGTACTGCCACTGATACATGTGTGGAGCCGGAGCAGCGCTCCGGCCCCACACATGTTGACACAGACACAGAGAACATACATACATACATACACACACATACACACAAACACATACATACTCACATACTCCAGGCAGGGATGCCGGCAGCACGTCTTCACGCGCCTCCTGCGCGCAGTGATGACGATTCCCCACAGCACCCTCTGCTGGGCGCAGTGGGGAAACGTCATAGCTGCGCGCAGGAGGCGCGTGAAGACGTGCTGCCGGCATCCCTGCCTGGAGTGTGTGAGTATGTATGTATGTATGTCTGTCTGTATGTATGTCAGTATGTCCTCAAGTCAATGGAGGACACATCCAGATTACTGGTGTGTCACACAAAACAGATCCGTCCCACATTGACTTGCATTGGGGGTCATTCCGGATCCGTCTTGGTGCGGATGCCTGGACCGGAGAGCAAACCGCAGCATGCTGCGGTTTGTTCTCCGGTCTGATGACGGAACGGAATGCTTCTAGGAGCATTCCGTTGTCTTCAGTTCAGTTTTGTCCCCATTGACAATGAATGGGGACAAAACTGAAGCGTTTTTTTTCCGGTATTGAGCCCCTATGATGGAACTCAGTACCGGAATTTAAAAACGCTAGTGTGAAAGTAGCCTGACTTCTTGATCTGTACAGATCACTTTACTGCTGTTATCTGCTTATCTGTCATTCTAATCCTGCCTGTAATGATATCACCTCTGTGTATAGATAAGACAGGATCCACTATTCATAATAGGTGTATTCCTTGTACAATGACCTCTGCACAGGTCACAGAGCATGCCTAGAAAACTCTCCCACAGAAGAGGTCCTCTCCTGTTCATTGTGTCAATGGCCCACGGGGCTGCCGTAAAGCAATTTTCTTCATGCTTTCTAAATGCTGTTAAGAAGAGCTCAGGCAAGATGGCCGCTCCCATAATCATTTCAGAAAACAGATTTAAAAAAAATCTTCAATCATAAAATAAATCAGATTAGAAAAAAGAATGTATCGCTATCTGGTTTTAACTGGCAGATAACATTTTTGGTGACACATTTCCTTTAAGTCATTGCAGTATCTTTAGTAGAAATCAAAATTTGAGCAGAATTGCTTAAAAAAAAAATCTCCCTCTCAACCCTAAGTGGGGGAAAGTCAATTAGAAGACTAAATAATAACTAAGTAATAAAGAATAGATGACTACTCACTTGGCAGGTCCTTTCTCCTGGTGTGGCTCTGTTTTCCTGGCAGCGACATCACGTCAACAGCATGCGATTGCAGCCAATCACTGGCCTTTTCAGTGCATCTCTGAGACTAGTGATTGGCTGCATCACTCATGTGTTGTCGACATGAAAAAAGGAGCCCTGCCGGAAAAGCTGTAGTGGTGACATGGGATTGAGGTAAGTAGTCCTCTGCTGTGGTTTTATTTCTTCTTATTACAGACTGATCCCCTGAGTTGTCTGACTTTCTTGAAACTGGATAACTCCTTTAAATATTACATTGTTTTTAATGTGTATTTTTGTGGGTTTGTTTTTTCTTTTTTCAAAAATTTACGGTAATTTCTATGTGCTCATTTATTCCATCCAATATTCTGGAATCTTTCACAATCTTTTTCTAGTTGTGTCCTGTTGATGTTTTTGTTGATTAATGAGATGCAAGAAAATAATTTGATTTACAAAAAGTCACAAATTAGAAAAATTTTAAACTGATATGAACTATTTTGTTTTTATTTAAGGGCCTGTATCCTGAATCTCATGGGATTGTTGGCAATTCTATGTACGATCCAGTATTTGATGCCAACTTCAGCCTTCGCTCACGAGAGAAATTCAATCACAGATGGTGGGGCGGGCAACCAGTAAGTGACAGTGTACAGTCCTGGCAATGATCCTTCTTACAAGGAATAAATACTGTCTTCATTCGGGTTGTGGTACATCCTTGATTAGGTAGACCAGGAAACCAGGTCAACCTAGCTATCCTTAGAGGGCCTGCAACCTAACTAATGTTATATTTATATAAAACAACTGCAGTGGTGTCTTCTATGTGTTTCGAGACAATACTGATTATAAATGAGTCAGATGTTCTTGATCTTTGCTTTACAGATTTGGGTCACGGCTGATAAGCAAGGAGTTAAGGCAGCCACCTTCTTCTGGCCCGTGTAAGTCCTCTGTACATATTCCATAATTATTCGGCTACATTTAGGAAATTTTAAAGCATTTATAATATGGCTGCATTTTTAGCGACCTGGTCCCGCTCACACTTTTACTGAACCAGACTACTCTAGACCCAGTACTAGTCCAGGTGTCGCCTTTCTCAATACGGAGGCTAAAACTAGGCCATGCTATAGTCGTTGGTGATTCCTTGAGTAATATAACATTTTAAAACATTGGTGGGGCAAGAGATTTATGGAAACTTTTGCAAGAGGAAAATTTGGCAGTTACTGATATCAACCAATCCGCTTCTAGATCTTTTTTTTAAATCTTTTTTTATTTGTTATTGTTTTTTTTTTTTGTTCTAGGCAACTGCAGCACTTTTCCTTTGCACTACTTTGATAAATCACCACCAATTCTATTGTATTTTTTGCTCGTTTTAAGTGTTACTTTTCTCCTCTAGAGTTATCACTCCGCAACGTAGAGTCATGACGGTACTACAGTGGTTGCATTTACCTGACAGTGAAAGGTATGTCACAGTATAGCCGTTCTTATCCACATTTATGTACTTTGAAGGTATAATTCAGTCGTAATTTTTTAGACAGATTTTGCTTACATGTAATTTTTTTTTTTTTTTTGCCCATTTTTATATAGTACAATTACTCTCCAATAATGACCATTTAAAATTAATATAATAGTATAAATGAGTTCAGCATTTTAAAGCGACCTTCCAGCCAGGAGATAAAAAACTTATATGGAAATCAGGACTTGCTGGAGATAATTACTAGTGTTGAGTGAGCACCTCTGTGCTCGTATGCTCGGGTGCTCTGGCCGAACACTAGGGGTTGCTCGAGTGCTCGGCCGAGCACCCGAGCATAATTTTAGTCAATGGGGCTAAACCAGGCACCCCCCGCTCGGAAGAGGAGAGGGTGTCTGGTTAATAGAAAAAGTATGCTAATTAACTGAATTTGTACACATTAGGGCACAATGTGTAGCATTAGCGTACAAATCAGCATTACAGTGAATGCCAGTACTCTCACGCACTTTTATTCGCTGCATAGCAAACAAACGTGCGGGGAACAGACTCGAGCATTGCGCTCGAGTGCACTCGGTGTTTGGCCGAACACCGAGTGGACCCGAGTGTAGGCATGCTCGGCCGAACAGCGAGTTCAGCCGAGCATGCTCGCTCAACACTAATGATTACCTGCTCTTTAGTTACTTCAGATTTTGCTGCTTGGCTGCTTTTTAGCTCTGTTCTATTAGGGCAGAGTTGTGATCTATGATTACAGGTTAACTACAGTCTGAGCCAGTCTGAGACACACCCCTAAATTTTCATTGGTTCAGATTGTAGCCTGGACAAATCATGAGGCAGGAAGTGTGTCTCAGACCGGCTACAGTGCCTTCAGGAAGTCTGAGGTAAACTGTAGTCAAGGATCACATCTCTACCCTAGTGGAGGCAGGGGCAGATTGGCCAAGGCTTTACAGGGAAATTTCCTGGTGGGCAAATGCCCACCACTTTAAGTTTTTAGGGATGTATTTTGTGATGGACTGTGGTATTTGTCTCTGTTGGGGTTCTTTTTGGTATAATCTGCCACAATATGGTATTGCTGGCCCTGCCTTCCATCAATTTGGATCCGGCTGCAAAACAGGGGCCACTTTTTAGTATTTTTTTCAGGGCCACTTTAAGTTACCAGTCCACCCCTGAGTGGAGGTGAGCTAAAGCTAAAAGCAGCCAAGTGGCAAGATCCAAAGAAAATAAACAGCAGGTAATCATCCCCTTTAGGTACTGACTCACATTTCATTGCTTAGCTCCTGACAGGAGGGCTGCTTTAACTGTCTGTCAAGGCAGAGTGTTTGAGGCTCTTTATCAGAACTGATGGGCTCAAAGGGTAAATGAACTTCACATAAACTTTTTATATCTCATAGTGACCTATCAAAGGTTTTGATCAGTAGATGCCCGAGCGCTGAGACCGCTGCCGATCTCTAAAACGAGGAGTTAGTAGCACAGTCTTTAGAACGGTCTCTCCTCGCTGCTGAAAACTGAAGTGGAGATGGCCTCATAGCCATTTGTTGAGAACGCCTTCACATCTGCTGTGAGCACTGGGGGGATACAGCTCTCCAACTCCCTCAGTTTAGAGATTGTTGGCAGTCCCAGCTCTTGGATGCCCCACCAATCAAGTCACTACGGCATGTAATGT